>MJUU01072712.1:24440-40387 GCA_002080025.1 Modiolus philippinarum
TAAAAGACCTGTGGTAAGTGTAGCTATAGTGTTAGTCCAAATCAGAATTCATCAGCTACAGACATCTAAAAGACCTGTGGTAAGTGTAGCTATAGTGTTAGACCGAATTAGAATTCATCAGCTACAGACATTTAAAAGACCTGTGGTAAGTGTAGCTATAGTGTTGGTCCAAATTAGAATTCATCAGCTACAGACATTTAAAAGACCTGTGGTAAGTGTAGCTATAGTGTTAGTCCAAATCAGAATTCATCAGCTACAGACATCTAAAAGTCCTGTGGTAAGTGTAGTATAGTGTTAGTCCAAATTAGAATTCATCAGCTACAGACATTTAAAAGACCTGTGGTAAGTGGAGCTATAGTGTTAGTCCAAATTAGAATCCATCAGCTACAGACATCTAAAAGTCCTGTGGTAAGTGTAGCTATAGTGTTAGTCCAAATCAGAATTCATCAGCTACAGACATCTAAAAGTCCTGTGGTAAGTGTAGTATAGTGTTAGTCCAAATTAGAATCCATCAGCTACAGACATCCAAAAGACCTGTGGTAAGTGTAGCTATAGTGTTGGACCAAATTAGAATCCATCAGCTACAGACATTTAAAAGACCTGTGGTAAGTGTAGCTATAGTGTTAGTCCAAATTAGAATTCATCAGCTACAGACATTTAAAAGACCTGTTGTAAGTGTAGCTATAGTGTTAGACCAAATTAGAATTCATCAGCTACAGACATTTAAAAGACCTGTGGTAAGTGTAGCTATAGTGTTGGACCAAATTAGAATCCATCAGCTACAGACATCTAAAAGACCTGTGGTAAGTGTAGCTATAGTGTTAGTCCAAATCAGAATTCATCAGCTACAGACATCTAAAAGTCCTGTGGTAAGTGTAGTATAGTGTTGGACCAAATTAGAATTCATCAGCTACAGACATTTAAAAGACCTGTGGTAAGTGTAGCTATATTGTTGGTCCAAATTAGAATTCATCAGCTACAGACATCTAAAAGTCCTGTGGTAAGTGTAGCTATAGTGTTAGACCAAATTAGAATCCATCAGCTACAGACATTTAAAAGACCTGTGGTAAGTGTAGCTATAGTGTTAGTCCAAATTAGAATTCATCAGCTACAGACATCCAAAAGACCTGTGGTAAGTGTAGCTATAGTGTTAGACCAAATTAGAATTCATCAGCTACAGACATTTAAAAGACCTGTGGTAAGTGTAGTATAGTGTTAGACCAAATTAGAATTCATCAGCTACAGACATTTAAAAGACCTGTGGTAAGTGTAGCTATAGTGTTAGTCCAAATTAGAATTCATCAGCTACAGACATATAAAAGTCCTGTGGTAAGTGTAGTATAGTGTTGGACCAAATTAGAATCCATCAGCTACAGACATTTAAAAGACCTGTGGTAAGTGTAGCTATAGTGTTAGTCCAAATTAGAATTCATCAGCTACAGACATCCAAAAGACCTGTGGTAAGATAGATAGAAGTATTGAAAATATGGGTCGATGAAGGAGGACTTTAAAATCATTTATTCTGTAGAAACTCATATAAAATTTACAAGTTGTTATCTGGAGATTGGCAAAACTGAAGTACAGTCAAACTTATATAGCTCAAGCACCCATTGGACTTATGAAAATACAACAGTCTTTACACTGAAATAGACAAAAATATATGTTCTGTGTAGAAAGATGTCAAAAAAAAGTTTTTACATTGTACACAGTGGTCCAACTTTGACCATTAAGGGCGAGTTTATTTATATACTCTGGGGGTTCCTAGCGTACACGAGATAACTTGTGTACACATGTTTAATTGTGAACGACAAATAGTGGACTCCAGTTATTCCAAATATGGCGGATATCGACAACGAATCGATTTTTTTACGAAATGTTAACCAAATCCCTCATTTTATATGTCTCTGCTGTTAATATCTGTATTTTTGTTTCCTTTCTGATAAACAGGATAACTGATATGCCAAATATTATCGTTAACCTTCTGAGATGGTAAAACCTTCAAAAAGTTATTATTTTGTCTGTTTTTATATTTTGAAAGTGTTTATCTAGTATTTCTTCTCCACTGGATGCCATCTTGGAACTCTAGGAATCCAGGGTGTGCCCTGGGTTTCAAGAGTTTTGATGATGACGTCATTTTAGTTCCTACTCTAGTCGTTTATTTTGTACCAGAGTAACTCAAGTTCCTACCCTCGTAGATGAATAAACTTCCCCCAAATGTTGTATTAAAATCTAAATTATTATTGTGTGCCAGTGGTTTATAGTTGATTTACCTATGGTTGTGGATTATTTTTGGCTATTTTACCTTTCACTCTGCATGATTACACTTTCAGTAAAATATCAATGAAGACAATAAGCACCCATCCATATGTAAATCAACAAACCACTAGCTGCCATGATTAATTTTAAGTTACTTAAGTATTTGTAGGGATTGCTTATGCAGTACATATTTGATAAATATATGTATTTTAAAAGACATTACAAAATTCACTTTAATATTAATAGGTGCTTTTTACTGTTTGTAAAATTTTCACTCAAGTGGAATTGACTTGATCAAAATCAAGACCATGTGACACCTGACAAGTCATCAGATTTACCTAAAAACCTTATAAATCGGAACCCTAGCATATGAAATCTAGTGAGATAAAAACCAAAATAAATGGACAAAGAAATAGTTGTATTGTTTTAGTGAAGTTAACTAAAAATTAAATTTTGAAACTGTACAGGTCAAGAAAATATTTTTTACAATTTTTATTTTGGAAATTCCAGTGTTTATCCAGTCTAGAGTTGCTATACTTTGCATAGGAGTGTAAAATGTGAGGGCAAATTCGGAAACTCTCTTTAAATTGACACTATTGAATTGCCAATTCACTTACCTTTAAAATTCCTTAAGTATTTTGTATTCAGTACAATAAAGCTGTAACATGAAAATTATCATTGTTTTTTTTTTTAAATGTTTTCAGATACCAGCAACAGATATTGCTACAACATGTTCCCAAGCCTGTGATTTAGACATTTCATCTGTAGATGGTTTCTTTATATCTATAGGATTACCTATGTACATTGAAACACTGAAAAAGCAAGGAACGAGTTCACTAGAACAACTTCTTACAATGTCAGATCAGACTGTCAAAGAACAAACTTGTGCTAGTTCACGTCATGTTAGACGAATATCTCATGCTTTAGATTGGGTCCAACGAAAAATATCAGCATCCAGAGATCCATTATTAAGCAGTGACTCGGTGGAGGATCATGTGTGATGTTTAAAATGATGTCTGAAACGAAAGTGCAATGTTTTTTTTTAACAAATATTATTCCAATTTGTGATCATTTTATAGTTGTGTTTTTTTCTCTTTCTGTTTTAAGTTATATTCCTATTCATAATTGTATTAGATATATTATATAATGGTCTAAAAGACAGAAAATCAATTGAAAAAATATGTTTACATATTTTACCATTTCTGTTAAACAGAGTGTGTTTTATAGAGTTTTAAATTCAAGCACGTTTTATTACAATTTTTAAAAAGATGTTATGAAAAAAACTCAATTTTTAGATCAGCTTTGATCATCTTCTGTTTCGTACTATTTTGCGACAAGTTATGTTGGTTCTTTCTTTTCATGTTTTCTTGAAGATGTTTCTATGGGCATAGAATCTACGTTTCTGACTATTTTATGAATCTAGGTTTCTGACTTCTATAGAATCTAGGTTTCTGATTGCTCTGTGATTTACTTCTTGTTTACAGAAGTTAATACTTAACATATCACTGTTTACAACTTTTTACTGAAGATAAATGGATTATTATACCCCCCTGCAAACAAAGTTTGGGGGGTATATAGGAATCACCCTGTCTGTCTGTCTGTCTGACTGTCTGTCTGTCCGTCCATCTGTCCGTCTGTCCACACTTCTCGTAAGCGCAACTCCTCTTAAACCACTGGAAGGATTTTGATGAAACTTTACACAAAGGAAGGACACTATATGGAGATGTGCATGAAGGAATATAATTATTGTCTGAAACCAGGAAGGGGAGATAATTCGACTTTGACTTTATGTTGATTCCCTATTTATGGGTTACCTCGTAAGCGTAACTCCTCTTAAACCACTTGAAGGATTTTGATGAAATGTTACACAAAGAAAGGACACTATATGGAGGTGTACATGAAGGAATATAATAATGGTCTAAAACCAGGAGGGGTTGATTCCCCATGTATGGGTTACCTTGTAAGCGCAACTCCTCTTAAACCACTGGAAGGAATTTAATGAAACTTTACACAAAGTAAGAACACTATATGGAGATGTGCATGAAGGAATATAATTATTGTCAGAAACCAGGAAGGGGAGATAATTCGACTTAGAGTTTTTATTGATTCCCTATGTATGGGTTACCTCGTACTCATAACTTCTCTTAATCCACTTGAAGGATTTTGATGAAACTTTACACGAAGGAAGAACACTATATGTAGATGTTTAAAATGTCGAATAGGCAGAAAAAAAGGGTGAATTTTATATTTGTCTGATTTAGACGGAGTGTTTTTATTGGAACCCTTTTGAAAAGTTCTTTCTTGAAGATTATATCATTATGTCCATACTTGTATTGTGATAATTTCATGACTTTCTAAACTGAATTAATTTTTTCTTATCTTTTTCTATAGAGCTTTAAGTGAGGGATTTTTTTGCCATATTATTTTGTTTTGCAAAATACACTAAATAAATCAGTTGTACAAAAAATCCATTTAAGTTTGATTTATCAGATTTCAAAGTCAACATGCTCCAGTAGTTTGCCAGAACATTTCATGCTTATTTTCTTTTGGGTATTATAATCAAATGTGAGACTAAACATATTTCAGACTTGGCAAAGAAAAATAAAACATTTACATATCAGTGAATATCAACCATAAATAACCATTATAGTAGATCTTGTACATTTGCACTACTGAAGTATTTTTCTCTTTCCATACATCAAATTGTATACAAGACTTGTTTTACCTTGCTTCTCCATTAAAGCATACTCACCATCTACTCAGATGTTTCAATTTGTGTCATGATCCCTCTCTCTACACACACACACACACACACACTCACTCACTGAATTCATTTTCATAAGTAATGTTATATTTGTTTCCATTGAAGTTGTATGTTAGTGAAACTTGTATTTGTTAAAAATCGAATACTTCCGATTCAATATTGTAATGTGCACAAATATCTTGGTTGTGATAAATATTCTTTTACAAAAATATTTTCCCCAAAGACCCATAATTTACAGTATGTATTACCAGATTAAAATTTCTTTTTTCTTATTTTGTGTCAAGGTGTACTATAAGGTGCAGATGAAAAAAAAATAATCACATAACTTGACAAGCCATGATAAAACCTCTCAGAGCTGAAAATACAATGCATTAAATCTTTTTGCTGACTGTATTTATGGAAGTTTCCATATGGCTGTTTTTGTGTAATAAAAAAAACATATTGAGCTGGATTACTGAAGGGTTTCTGATTCAAGTGTTTCAAAATTTTTAAGGAAACTGGCATCTTCTGCCTTTTCACTTTAACTCTTATGTTACTATAATAAATGGTGGAACATTGGGAAGTAAAATATTTAAAACATTTTCTTAAAATTTGTCAGAATGCTCTTGAAAAAAATTGTCAAAATGCTCTTGAAAAAATTTATCAGAATGCTATTGAAAATGTATATTAGGAAAGTTTGAAATGAAAAGAAGGAAATACTTTGTAAAAGAAATGGAATTCGAATGGATATATAAGAGATGCAGATAATGAAAATTATGTCAAACCTTCACCAGCTACAATGTTTTAACAAATAGGACGCCAATTATCACGTTAGGAGGCCAATTATCAAAACATGGCATTTGCACAAGAAACATATGGGACCTTCAATGGTATACAGAAAAAGATTTTATAAAAATCCTTTTTATTCCAAAAAAAAAAAAAATAAGGGTTCATAAACCAGATTAACAAATTTTCTACTTTTTTATCAAACAATATAAAGTAGCTTCTGATTGTATCGTGAGTTCCATTTGGGTATTCATGTTCATTTCAACTAAATTTTTAACTATGACATCACCGTTTCTACATAGCTACGTACCATAGTATTATGAGCTACCAGTATATACATAGCAATGGTGTTCATACCTTTTTATACCAGTGAAATATTTATATGATTGAGTTAATATATTTTCTCTAATGATATGTCAAGTTTAAACTGGTTTTGACCCGTTAGATAAATTTTCTTTATTCAACATATGTTGAATAAAGCCCCATGCTATTTTCTGCCAAATCTATTGGGAATACAATTCTCTGTGTTCATCATTGATCATTAGAGAAAAAGATTACACCACTTTATCTCGATTATTACCATTTTTTATCCACTCTTGATAGTTAAATTTAAAAATTTTAAAATGCTCGGCAAGCCTTGCAATTAAAATTTTAAAATTTAACTATCTCTAGTGGATAAAATATGGTAATGAATGGGATCTTGTGGTGTAATCTATATTTATTCATGGTCAGTTTTTAATGAACAACAAAGTTATATAATTTCCCTTCAATGCGATCCTTAGAGCTGCTTGTTTTCAATTATAGTCAAAATATTTCATTTTAAACTGTTATAAAGGTTCGTTTAAGTTAAAGATTAAAAAAAAAGTAGTTTTCAAGTTTTGTTTTAATATGACATATTCATTTTAAATGGCAAAACCTAGTTAAGTTTTAAGACCAATTAGCTAATAGATAGAAATGAATTTTTTCACTTTGTACATGAACATGTACATGATAATTTATTTTTGTTGACAGTGTTACGGCTGAAAGCCAAAGATCACATGATTTGTTGTGTTTTGTTATGTAATACTTTGATGATTAAACCATTCAATTTACTGTTGTGTTTTTGTATTTCTACATAATGGTCTGGTCATGTGGTACAGAGAATGATAAAAATTGAAATTAGATAGCGTTTACGGCCTAAACATGAGAATGATATGATGTTCAATTTTAGTTTGCCTCAAACTTAGCATGGTTGATTTGCAGCCTCAGTGAAAATTAAGGTCATTTTGGCCTATATTTTCTACTTGATTGACTTACACTCAATTTTTCGGATGAATTCACTGTCAATAGAAGGATAATCTTACCTTGAATATCCATGCCTTCATCATGGTTGGAAAGCATCAAGGCAAAACTAGGTCACTTTGACCTATATTTTCCATTTGATTGACTGGAATTTTAATGATCGTTCTCGAAATTCAGTTCTCTGTTACTGTATCTGGTAGGGTCAAATAACCTTGCAATGCATGCATCTTTGATCGTAATTCAGCATCCAGGCAACGTAATTTGCTCTTGATTTCATCCATTTAAGTTTACATCCAAATTCAGATCAGTACATGTTAGGATCATCTTATTGTCTTTACCTGCACCTGTTTATACCTCCACTCCATAGGAGAGGGGGGTATAACTGTTTTACCCTTGTCTGTCTGTCCATCTTTCCGTCTGTCTATCTGTCTGTCCGTCGGGAACATCTTTCGTCAAGGATTTCTCAGCTTGTGTATGAAGTAATGATTTGATATTTGGTTTGAAGCTTAAGTATGATAAGTTGTATCGTTTCTCCCATTTTCAAGTCCGTAACTCATCTACTTCCTGTTTGACACTAACTTTGATTTTTTCCTATTATAGCCATATATTGAAATTTTACGTCAAGGATTTCTCAGCTATTTATGTAGTAATGCTTTGATATTTGGTCAGAAGCTTTAGTATGATGAGTTATATTGTATCTCCCCTTTTCAAGTCGGTAACTCATCCATTTCCTGTTTGACACAACTTTAATTTTTTCCCATTATAGCCATATATTGAAATTTTTCGTCAAGGATTTCTCAGCTTGTGTATGTATGTAGTAATGATTTGATATTTGGTCTTAAGCTTTAGCATGATGAGTTGTATCTTGTCTACCCTTTTCAAGTCCATAACTCCTCTACTTTCTGTTTGACATTAACTTTATTTATCACTGCAACTGTGCCAATGTATTGTGTCCACACTTGTACTGTGTCCACACCTGTATTATGTCCACACACATTTAAAACTGCCATTCGGCGACAGCTCTTGTTCAGCCTGCAGAGCATTTAAACAAAAAACATATCCAGTTGACCCAGTCTTATCAAAGAGTTGACCTGAAGTTATCAAGGGGTTCTCCCAACTTTTGGCAAGCAATATCTTTTTTATTTGTTACACAAGAAATAAATCTGCTTACATATAACATCTATTTTATTTTCTGTATTTAATTTTGTATAAATATTACCATGGCCAATGCACAAAAATACAAACAAGACATTACAAAAAATACAGAGACCAGGTTGGTGATAACCTCAGCAGAGACATCATATCTTTTTGACATTATGATGTCATGAAAGAGCCAAAGAACGGGAACAAAAATGAAGAGGTGCCACAATCCAAAACTGACTTTATTTCAAATTGTTTGTGACAAAATTTTATACCATTGCAGAGAAAAGTTAGATGAACTAGGGGCTCAGAGACTGAGCCTGTATCGCTCATCTGACAAAATGCTTCTATGCCAT
Organism: Modiolus philippinarum; assembly: GCA_002080025.1. NCBI lineage: Eukaryota > Metazoa > Mollusca > Bivalvia > Mytilida > Modiolidae > Modiolus > Modiolus philippinarum. The sequence goes on from MJUU01072712.1 coordinate 33,003, forward strand.
GCATGACCAAAAATATGTCTTTTAACAATATCGTCTAATGTTTAGCTATTATCCAATTGAAATGCAAAGAACCTTCTATACATTTAGGTAAATTTACTTGAATATTTTCTGAAATGATGATGAAATGGATGGTTTTCTAATACAGGGCTCGACTGTTAAACTATCTTCAGCATTGGAAGACATGTTTTTTATCAGATCAAAATGAAATGAGCAATTTTTGTATATTTGCTCATTTCATTTTGATCCGACAAAAAACATGGCTTCCAATGCTGAAAATAGTTAAACTATCTTCCATGCTGGCGACCATGTTTTTTTGTCAGATTGGAACAAAATGAACAATCTTTGTAAAGGACCTTTAGTACATCATTCCTGTAAAGTTTGGTTGAATTTGCTACAGTTTTTTCGGAGCAAAAGATGAAAATGTGATTTTTCCCACAAGGTCCAATGTGAAACCTAAGTTCAGTGCTGGCGGCCATGTTTTTATGGGATCGGAACAAAATGAGCAATCTTTGTAAAAGACCTTTAGTACAACATTCCTGTAAAGTTTGGTTGAATTTGCTTCAGAGTAGAAGATGATTATGTGAAAAGTTGACGGACGACAGACGGATGGATGGACGACGTTCAACAGACGCCAAGTGATGGCAATAGCTCAAACTGAGACTTCGGGTCAGGTGAGCTAAAAAGCATCCCACAATATGACATAACGGTACAAATTCAAGTTTGTATCAATTACCATTGCAGAGAAAAGCTCAACAAAAAATAATTATTACACGCAACATTGTGATAATGGAAAAAAAATCAAAGTTATCAGTAAACAGGAAGTAGCTGAGTGACAATTTTTATTAAGGACTATGCTGAGTGCAGCATGTTACTACAGCAGCATGTCAATGACTGAAATTTGAGCAAGTATAATTTAAAGTGAATGTGGACATGATAAACAGCTTGACACAATAATTACATGGTAACAATAAAAAGCTTGACACAGTAATTAGCAGGACGAAAGCAGGGAAAATGAAAATTAGCACTTTTGATCCGTTATAGCTAAGAAACAGTAAGTGCTACTCAAAATCTGTTATCATACTACTGAAAGCTTAATATGTCATGAGGAATTCAAAGAATTAGACATCCTCTACTTAAATCCAATAAAAATATTGACATATTTTGAAAAATTGCTATTTTGGCACCTTTGACCCCTTATAGCTCGGATACAATAAGAGCTACATTAAATCCTTTGGCAAACTGAACAAGATGAATCCAAAGAAAAAAATTCATCCAAATCAGTCGAAAAATAAAAATTTTCGGTAATCTGCACATTTGCAACTTTAGCCCCGAATTGCAGGAAAGGATGAGAAATCAATAAGATAATGGCTGAGCCCCATGTTTATTTTTCAAGAGAAATCTGTTGCAAAAATCTGCTTCAAATTTTGACTAAAAATTAATGAATTGAATTTTTTCAGATTTGCCCCTGTTGCGCCCTATTTAACTCTTAAGCAGTACATGCGACATGAAATAAGTTGACATGCAGATTGGAAATTTCCTAAATAACATACAGAAAGATATTCTATAGCCCAATATATGAAAACACCCAATTTGTCACTTTTTGGCCCCCTTTTTAGCTCACCTGGCTATGCCAGGGTAAGCTATTGCTATCACTTGGCATCCGTCGTCCGTCCGTCATTAGCTCACGTTCAAAAATCTCCTCCTCTGAAACCACTGGGCAAATGGAACCAAACTTTACATGAATCATCACTAGGGTATCTAGTTTCAATTTATTATTTTGTATGTCTTAGGTTAAACAACATGGCTGCCGTTACTAAAAATAGAACATAGGGGTAAATTACAGTTTTTGGCAAATAACTCAAAAATCGTTACAGATATCAAAGATCTGACAGCAGTAAAAATGATCAGCATGAGAAGATCTACCCATGCCGAAATTTTGAAGAAAATCTGATGACCTGTCTAAGAGTTATTGCCCCTTTTCCGTAAAATCTTCAAAATTTTGATGTTTTTTATTTTTTATTAAAAAAACTAAAACAGATAGAGGTTAAGTTTAAATTGCAAAAATGATCGGCATGTAAAGATCTACCCACATGGATATTTTGAAGAAAATCCAAGTACCTATATATATGAGTTATGGTCCTATATTGGTCAATTTTTTATGATTTTTTACTTTTTGTCCTATATTTCAAAAACGCTTTGAGATTAAGGTCAAGTTTAAATTTCAAAAATGTTCAGCATGTTAAGGACTATATTTTATTGAACACATTCAAGTTTTCCGACCGCTTCCAAGATGACCGCCAGCGGGGAACTTAGTTTACCGTTTGACCTAATGGGAAAATTCATACGAAGAACTTCTTCTTGAGAACCACTGAATGGATTTGAACCAAACTGGGCATGAATGATGCTTATTAGGTGCTGACCAAGTGTTGTCACTTTGGTGCCGATCCGTCATCCAACATGGCCGCCAGCGGAGATCTTAATTTTAACATTGGACCCAAGGGAAAATGCATACAAAGAACTTCTACTTTAGAACCACTGAATGGATTTGAACCAAACTTGGCATGAATGATGTTTATGAGGTGCTGACCAAGTGTTATTACTTTGGTGCCAATCTGTCACCTTACATGACCGACAGCATTGGACCCTGTGGGAAATGCACAAAAAGATATTCTAGAGAACTGCTGAATGGATTTAAATCAAACATGACATGAATATCATGCCTGTCAGGTGCTGACTAAGTGTCACCAGCTGTGAACTTAATTTAACAAAAGATCTTCTTCTACAGAACTGCTTAATAGATTTAATCCAAACTTTGCTTATGAGAAGCTGACCAAGTGTTGTTACTTCAGTTCTGATCCATCATCCAACATGGCTGCCATCAATGACTTGGACCCTAAGGGGAAATGCATACAAAGATATCATGGAAACCCATTGAATGGATTCAATTTAAACATTGCATAAATGAAACTTGTGAGATTTTTACCAAGCTTGTTACTTTGGTGCTGATCCCTCTTCCTACATGGCCACCAGTAGCAAAACTTAGTTTAACATTGGATGCAGTGGGAAATGCATAAAAAGATCTTCTCCTCTGAAACTGCTTGAACAATTTCAGTAGAATTTTGATATGATAGTCCTTATGTTACCCTATATGTTAAATAGCTGCCAGCAGGGAATGTAGATTAACATAGGCCCCTTAAGTTTGGAAACTGCATTCAAAAATCTTTACTGAAACTGCTTGAACTATTATAATTAAATTTTATAAAAAGTTTCTGATTTTTATGTACATACACCACCAAAGATGTACCATCAGTTGGGAATTATAGTGCTGCTGGACACAGGTGAGCGATACAGAGAGCCTCTTGTTTTAAAAAGATATATAGAATAATGGTAGTTTTGAAGGTCGAGACAGAAAATATCACCGTATCGCGGCGAGTCCGATAGGACCAGCTGTGATACTAGTGATATTTTCTGTGGAGATCTTCAAAACTACCATTATTGTTTTTATCGGCAACATCGTAAGAGTCATGATGTCAATTTCATGGCGTCATTGCCTGATATTTTCTTATATCAGGTCAGTACGGAGATACTGACAATATCAGTCAGTAAGATCAAAGAAAAAATGTACATATTGCCGATAAAGGGCCACAATAACAAAATCAACCCAAGCATTCCTTTTGTGCCAAGGAACATTGTCTAAAAAATTGGTTAGGACTCATCAACAAGAACTTAGTTTATTAACCAAAAACAAAAGTGTCTACAGATGACCATGATGACAACATTATAATACCATTATAATAACTCAAATTTTTTATGGTTGTATAAAAATTGATACTCATTTCACCAAATTTTCTGACCAAATATTAAATCACTGTGACATACACAAGCTGAAAATCTTTGACAAAATATTTCAGAAGATGGCTATAATGAATAATTCCAAATAATGGGCAACCAGGAAGTAAGGTTGTGACGTTCTTGAAAAGGGGAGACAAATTTTAACTCATCATACCAAAGCTTTAGCCAAAATATCAAACAGCTACTACATACACAAGCTGAGTAATCAGTAACTAAAAATTTTAATATATGGGTACAACGGAAAAAATCAAAAGTTATCAGCAAGCAGGAAATAGATGAATGACGGACTCGAAGATGGGAGATACAGTACAACTCATCATACCAAAGCTTCAGACCAAATATCAAATCATTACTATATACACAAGCTTAGAAATCCTTGACGAAAATTAGAATTTACAGCTATCATGGGAAAAAATCAAAATTATCCACAAAGAGAAGGTAGATGAGTCACCAACTTGAAAAGGGGAGACATGGTACAACTCTAACAAAACTATTCAGACCAAATATCAAATCATTATTACATACACAAGATGAAAAATTCTTTGCCAAAAATTTCAGTAAATGGCTGTGTAATGTAAAAAATCGAAGTTATCTCCAAACAGGAAGTAGATAAGTGCACAGACTTGAAATGTGGCTACAATGGAAACGTGTACAGACTTGAAATGTGGCTACAATGGAAACGTGTACAGACTTGAAATGTGGCTACAATGGAAACAAGAATATGTGTCTAATGAACACAGTGCCCCTCCTCACAAATGTTATGAGCAATGCTTTATTTCAAGATCAGAAAAGAAACTTTAATACTTTCCCTCTTTTTATTAGGATTTTTAGTTCACCTGGCTATGCCAGGGTGAGCTTTTTCCATCAATTAGCATATCCTTCTTTCTGTTGTAAACTTTTCATCCAAAGATTTTCTCCTCTGAAATAACTTGGTCAATTGGATCCAACTTGGTTAATATAGTCTTTGGGTGTTCCCTTTTAAAAATTGTATCCTGCAGGTCCACACTCAATCCAAGATGGCTGCCAGCAGGGGGCATAGTTGAACTTTGGACCCTCTGGTAAACACATTCAAAGATTTTCTTTTCAGAAACTACCAGTCCAATTACAACCAAACTTACTCACAATGGTCCTTGGATGGTCCTTTCCAAGAAAGTTATTAGGCAGGTCCATACCTATCCTAGATGACTGCCAGCAGGGAACATAGTTCATAGTAAAACATTCGACCATAAGGAAAACATATTTAAATATTTTTCAGAAACTACTAGTCAAATAATAAACCAAACACACTCTCAATGGTCCTTAAATAGCCTCTTCCAACAATTCTATATCTGATTAAAAATGGCCGTCAGCAGGGAACATTATTTAATATAGGACCCTATTGAAAACACTTTCAAATACCTTCTTACAAACTACTTGTCCAATTAAAAGCAAACAAGTCACATTGGTCCTTGGATGGTCCCTTCATAAAAAGGTATCCGGCAGGTATATGTATCTCATCAAGATGGTAGACAGCAGAGAACAAAGATGAACATTGGACAATTTGGAAAACACATTTTAAGATTTTCTCCTCCAAAACCACATGGCCAATTAGAACACAACTTGATCATAGCAATCCTTTGGTAGCTTTCGGTAGCTTTGGTAGCTTTCAGTATGGCAAGTCCGCACCTCATTCAAAAAGCCGACATAATTTAGTATTGACCCTTGGCAAAGCACAAAGATCTTCTTCTAAAAAAATACATGTACTTGTCCAATTACAACCAACAGTCCTTAGATGACCCCTTCCAAAAAGGGTATCCAGCAAGCTCGTACCTCATCAAAGGTGGCTACCAGTGTAGAACATAGTTACACATTTGACATATTGAAAAGACAATCGAAGACCTCCTAAGAAACAACTAGTCTATTACAGTGGAACCTCCGAATACCGGCCTCCGTCGGGACCAAAGAAATTGGCCGGTTTTAAGAGGTTCCGGTTTTCGGAGGTTCCGAAACCGGTCTTCTCAATCCGAACTCTAATACCGAATGTGTGATATAAGGTCTGTAAGGTCAGTTTAGGCTGTGACTTAACTATTTCAGTATATTTCCCTGCATTATTGTAAATTTAAATCGATTTTGTAGGTATTCTGTTCAAATACAGTTATTTATGAATGAAGATGGCAATAGATATGTGAAAAATTAAATACACTTGGTCAATTTCATTGTCCGTGGAAAAAGTCGTCCGGTTTTCAGAGTTGAATTTTAGAAGAAAATATACGTTTGGGACTGATCTATATGACCGGAATTCGGAATTCAGAGGGACCGGTTTTGAGAGGAAATTTTAACTTATTTATATAGGGGAAAATTCCGGACCGAAACATATCGTTCGGTTTATAGAGGAATCCGTTTTTTAGAGGGGCCGGTTTTGGGGAGTTCCACTGTAACTACCAAACTTAGCCACAATGGTCCTTGGATGGTCCACTTTTAAAAAGCTGTCCATCAGGTTTGTGCCTCATCAAAGATGGCCACCAGTAAGGAACATAGTTTGACATTGGGTCTTATTAAAACAAGAGCTGTCGCCAAATGGCAGCCAAATATACACCCCGCTCATTGAACCCTGGATCAATATGGTAAGTGCAAATTTAAGTTGGTGTGGACACAATACAGGTGTGGACACAGTACAAGTGTGGACACAATACAAGTATGGACATATTAGTATAATCTTCAAGAAAGAACTTTTCACAAGGGTTCCAATGAAAATACTCTGTCTAAATCAGACAAATATGAAATTCACCTTTTTTAACCCTATTTGACATTTTATACAAAAATCATCAGCATTAGAGAAATTTCATTACAACACTTTGAAAACAACTATAGGATTACAATGAAAAAAGTGTGCCTCTCTAACAGTTTGACTTCAAAATATCTATGCCTAAATTTTTTTCTTGGATAAAAAAGATAATTGCAGGAGAAATCAAAGAAAGTCAAAGTCGAATTATCTCCCCTTCCTGATTTCAAACAATAATTATATTCATTCATGCACATCTACAAATAGTGTACTTCCTTTGTATAAAGTTTCATAAAAATTATTTAAGTGGTTTAAGAAGTTATGCTTACGAGGTTACCCATACAAAGGGAATTAACGAAAAGTCAAAGTTGAATTATCTCCCCTTCCTGGTTTCGGACAATAATTATATTCCTTCATGCACATCTCCATATAGTGTCCTTCCTTTGTGTAAAGTTTCATCAAAATCCTTCAAGTGATTGGAGAGGAAACAAGGTAGCCCTTAAAGAACACATACATAGGAAATCAATGCAAAGTCAAAGTCGAATTATCTCCCCTTCCAGGTTTCGGACAACAATTATATTCCTTAATGCACATCTCCATATAGTGTCCTTCCTTTGTTTAAGTTTCATTAAAATCCTTCATGTGGTTTAAGAAGAGTTGCGCTTACAAGGTAACTCATACATAGGGAACCAACGAAAAGTCAAATGTCGAATTATCTCCCCTTTCTGGTTTTGGACAACAATTATATTCCTTCATGCACATCTCCATATAG
>MJUU01072713.1:44501-62298 GCA_002080025.1 Modiolus philippinarum
CAGGTCAAGTTTGATTTTGACCGTGATCGGACTTTATATTCCAGAGTTATTGCCCTTGATTTAGGCAAAATCTGTTAATTTTATGGTTTCTTGGTGATAACTTGAGTTTGCTTTGAAGGAAAATTTTAATATTTTGGGATTATTGCTGCAACTACTAGGATTACCCATGGGCGAGGGTATCTTTTGTGATCAGCAGATCACCTTTTTCTAGTTAATATTTTTTTTACATTGTAGTACTGGAGGAACATTTCTGACTTTAACAGTGCTTGTTGTAAAATAGGCAAAAAAAAATTAGGGTAGGCATAAAATTTTAGGTAGGGTCGGCTTACCCTAAACTCACAACTTTTTTTTCTAGGCCTAATCATCATTTTCATGTATTTATTTGAATCAACATTTTAAAGTACCTGGCTTTTGTGGGTGTAATTTTCATAATAATTCTACCACTTAAATGCTACTATCAATAATTATACCCCCGCAAACAAAGTTTTGGGGGTATATAGGATTCACCCTGTCTGTCTGTCCATCCGTCTGTCCACACTTCTGGTAAGCGCAATTCCTCTTAAACCACTTGAAGGATCTTGATGAAACTTTACCCAAAGGAAGGACACTATATGGAGATGTGCACGAAGGAATATAATTATTGTTCGAAACCAGGAAGGGGAGGTAATTCAACTGACTTTTTGTTGATTCCCTATGTATGGGTTACCTCGTAAGCACAACTCCTCTTAAACCACTGGAAGGATTTCGATGAAACTTAACACAAAGAAAGAACACTATATGTAGATGTGCATGAAGGAATATAATCAGGAAGGGGATATAATAAAAATTTTGACTTTGACTTTTTGTTGTTCCCTATGTATGAGTTACCTCGTAAGCACAACTCCTCTAAAGCCATTTGAAGGATTTTGATGAAACATAAGACAAAGGAAGAACACTATATGTAGATGTGCATGCAAGAATATGATTATTGTTTGAAATCAGGAAGGGGGGATAATTTAACTTTTAGTTTTCATTGATTCCATATGTTTGGGTTACATATTATGTACCTCTTAGGCTCAACTCTTTTTAAACTACTGGAAGGATTTTGATGAAACTTTACACAAAGGAAGAACACTATATGGAGATGTGCATAAAGGAATGTTATAATGGTACAAAACCAGGAAGGGGAGATAATTTGACTGTGAATTTTGTTGATTCCTGCTGCAATGAGATTTTTTTTTTCAAACAATAATTTAAAGCGTAGATATTGTGAAATCAAACTGTTGGAGAGACACTCTTTTCATTGTAATCCTCTTGAAAAGCTGTTTTCAAAGTATTGTAATGAAATTTCTCTAATGCTTATGATTTTTGTGTAAAATTTCAAATAGGTAAAAAAAAGGGTGAATTTTATATTTGTCTGATTTTGACAGAGTATTTTCATTGGAACCCTTGTGATAAGTTTTTTCTTGAAGATTATATCATTGTGTCCACACCAACTTATATTTGCACTTACCATATCGATTCAGGGTTCAATGAGAAGGGGGGGTATATTTGGCTGCCATTCGGCGACAGCTCTTGTTGCTTTTAGCACCATTTTGTAAGGAAAATTTACTGAACCACTAAATCACTTAATTACAAAAATGGCATTTGTATTTGTACAATTAACATCATGAACACGGAATAGTCTACGTTATACCAAACCCTATAGTTAGAAATAAATAGTTGGGATGAGTATCAATAAAATATTATATTATGATACCTATCGATACATATCATCTTTTGATTTCTCAGTTTGATAACATATTTTTATGCCCCGCCCACAAATGTGGAAGGGGCATATAGTGTCACCCTTGTCCATCCTTCCGACCGTCCGTGCGTCTGGTTAAGTTTTACGTTAAAGTCCATTTCTCAGAAACTGTAAGAGGAAGAGCAATTATATTAGGTCAGTAGGTAGATCTTTAAAGTACTACATAGTTCACTAGGTAGTTTGACTTTTGGCCTATATTTCATGCTTGAGTGACTCTGGTTCAGTTTTATGTACAAGTCCATTTCTCAACAACTATACATTATAGGACAATGATATTTCATCAAATTAATTGCCTTGATGAGTACCAGTACTACCCAAACAATTGACAATAAGGTGGCTTCAACCTATACTTTACGCTTCAGTGACTTTGATTAAGTTTCGCGTTAATGTCCATTTCTCAACAACTTCAAATTATAGGGCAATGATATTTCATCAAAGTTATTGCTTTGACGAGTACTACCCAAATCATTGACAATAAGGTGGCTTTGACCTACATTTTACGCTTTAGTGAATTTGGTTAAGGTATGCCTTTAAGTCCATTGTCAACATCTACATCGATGAGTACTGCCCAAATTAATGACAATTAAGTGGCTTTGACCTACATTTTAATATGAGGTTATCCTTTGTGATAAATCTTTTGGCGGGGCATCCGTGTCTTACAGACACATTCTCTAGTTAACTTCTCCTTTCAACTATTTTATGTGATAAAATAGTAAAATAGTTTTAAATGACACAGGAGTGGTCATTTCCATTTATAGAATTGTATATGTTTGTTCTATATCTTATTTTACCATTCATAAATCAGATAATTTCAAGCATTTATGAGTTACTGATTCTGAAATTTTAGGAAAAATCAGAAGACAATACATATCGATATGTTGGATTCCGTACCAATGTACCAAGTTTGATGAAAAATACTGCGATATATCAATATACTGGTGTGTTGTTACAACACTAATAAATAGTGCAGGCAGTGATTACAAAATCAATTATTTAGCGATACAGCTATTACTACATTTGTTGTACAATCCACATACAAAAAATTGCCACAAAACAACAATATAAATATGTTGGAATGACATTGATCTGACAAAGCAAACAAAATTTTAAGAAACTAATCAGAGTTAAGCTACATGTTTGAATGGACCTACTGTAATGACATTGTAGACAAGTTCCTTGTCTTTTTTTGTATCTAATTGTACCCTGATCGTATTTGCCAAGTGTGTAAAATCTTTCCTTTAGTTCAATGAAAGCTTTGTTCCTGTCTTCACAAAACCATTATAAAATGTATTAATTACACAACAAAAATGAAATAATAATATCTGTTGTATGACAAAAGGACGAATCAAGTGTTATGGTATGTACATAAATAACGAAATAACCTAAACAAGTTTGCTTCATGTTTATGCATGTTTTGTTTAACTAAAATTTACAATCTATTTTCATTGTTTTATATCTTGTACTTGTTTTCTTAGATTTGTACTTTGTTTCCTAGATAATGAAGAAGTCAAATGCAGTACACCTACAGGAAATAAGATGTGTTGGTATAATCCTGATGTCCGAGGCCATGGTCCATTTCTTACTCAGAAAGTCATCCGACCCAACAGTTAAATCATCACTCCTTTGGGCCAGAACAGTGGTAAGTTTGACATTTGGTCCATTTCTTACTTAGAAAGTTGATGGACCCAACAGTGATAGCATCACTCCTTTGGGCCAGAACAGTGGTAAGTTTGGAGTTTGGTCCATTTCTTACTTAGAAAATCAATGGACCCAACAGTAAAAACATCACTTCTTTGGTCCAGAACAGTGTTAAGTTTGGAGTTTGGTCCATTTTTTACTCAGAAAGTCGTCGTACCCAACAGTTAAAACATGGCTCCTTTGGGCCAGAACAGTGGTAAGTTTGGAGTTTGGTCCATTTCTTACTTAAAAAGTGATTGGACACAACAGATAAAACATCACTACTTTTGGCCAGAACAGTGGTAAGTTTGGAGTTTGGTCCATTTCTTACTTAGAAAGTCAACGGACCCAACAGTATCACTTCTTTGTTCCAGAACAGTTTGGAGTTTTTGTCCATTTCTTACTCAGAATGTCATCTAACCCAACAGTTTAATCGTCTTTTCTTTGGTCCGGAACAGTTTGGAGTTTTTGTCCATTTCTTACTCAGAAAGTCATCGTACCCAACAGTTTAATCATCACTTCTTTGGTCCAGGACAGTGGTAAGTTAGGTGATTTGGTCCATTTCTTCTACAGAAAGTCAAAAGACTCAACTGTTCAAAAATCTCTTCTTTGGTCTAGGACAGTGGTAAGTTTGGTGTTTTGGTCCTTTTCTTACTCAGAGAGTCATCAGACCCAACAGTTAACACAGCACTTCTTTTTTCCAGGACAGTGGTAAGTTTAATGTTTTGGTCCATTTCTTTTGCAGAGAGTGATCAGACACAGCGGGTAAAAACCTCACTTCTTTGGCATAGATGGTGATAAGTCCAGGTTTTGTTGTTCACCACAGAACATGCACTGAGTTTGATTTGTAAATTTCATGATAGATGTTAGTACTAGGACTGGAGAAAAGCATTGAACTGTTAACATACAGTAAACTTGATAATAGCTTAGTTAGGAGTCAGGGGTACTACTTAAACAAGTGATATTATTATCACTTATTTGCATAATTATTAAATTTCAGTAATCACCTTTATAAGTGATTTTGACCTTTCCTTTGATCTTCAAATGCAATATCATTAATTTTCCATATAATGACATCTTTTTCTGTAATTTGTTCCTCAGTTGTCTAATTTTTTTTTTATATCAGTTTCATGAGTGGAGGTGGCCAGTAAGTTAATGGGCAAAAGCTAAAAAAAAAAAAAAAAAAACCTTGGGAATATTTCTATGATGTATTTCTTATTATTTATTCTCTGTCTAAGACTAAGTATGACAATTCTAAGTTGTATAATATACGCATTCTATTGTAGAATTTCAAAATGGACTTATAAAAATTTAAAAATTTACTTTATTTCAAATAATTCTAATTTTCAAAAAGCATTACAAACAGACATGGATATGTAATACAATTTTTACATGTAAAATCATAAATTTTGAAACCCAAGAAATCTAGATTCAGTTAACAAATCAAGAAAACAAGTTTAGATTACTTACACAAGTGAGTATCAAATGCCATCAGAATTTTCTGCTTTGATCACTTTAATATGTTATTCTGAAATTAAATCACTTGTTCAAGTACCAGTAGCACCCCTGACTGGACAGTACAAGTTTACTGTACAGTAACCGTTCAATGCTTTTTTCCATTGATAGTACCAGTTAGTTCCCATATCAATCAGAACATTTGGAAGGCATAAAAAACACAGGCACTCTTGTAGATTGAAACGTATAATAGTAAACAGTTATTGACTGGTTCGAGGACAACAGCTGTTTTGTATCGACCTGTGCAACACTTTGGCTTGAGGGTCTAACAAAATAGCTGTTGTCAGAAAAACCAGTCTATAACTGTTTTGTTATACCTTCATGGGAACAGCTGACGTCATGCGTAATCACATGACGTCGTTAACCAATGGAATGATGGACGTCGGGCAACAGTTCAAAAACTGTTGACCCGCAAAAGTCTTTTCCGACACAAATTGATAAAAACAGACCAAATGTTAATTATTTAATGAAATATGGCTATATAGAAAAAATATATAAAGAGGCATAACAATACTTTATTATTTTAATAACAATGCCCATTTGCAGCTCATTTACAGCCTGGATTTTGAAAGTCTCTATTTCAGATTATGCTATTAGAGATTTTCCTTGACATATGCCCAAACATTTTCACAATGCCATGATATGTGTGGAAAAAATGATTTAACTTCACATTTATAACATTAATTATTTTCATTTTTATTACTACTGTATGTGTATAAAAGATATATTTCTTTTTCCAGTTCGTTTCACTGTTAGCCATGCTTGTTCATTTAACATTGTGGACAGCTGGTGAAAATAAAAAGAATAACCTCAAGTTGGATGTAAGTATAGAATTAACAATGAAAGTATATGGAGTAAATATACATGAGACAAAGTCTTCTACAAATACATCAAATACATGATTACACAAAGCAATGGAAAAATGCTTTTGTAGGGCCTGTAAGTCTCGTACAATTTTGGAACTTCCGGGATCAAAAATTGTACCCAGAAGTTACATTTTAAACAAAGATATCTGACGTTTCAAACAAAAATGTGAATGTCATAATCTTCAGACGTCATGTTTTGGCGGGAAATATTTTCGAATTGCCTGTTTACCGTTGATTCTCGTGAGTCACATGACGAGACTTACAGACGCTATTGTTCTTCATTTTGGAGTCACCATGATGCCTTGAACAATGCTCATACCTCATAGTAAGTTCAAGACGGCCCCTTTGTTAATGCTTGGTTCATAGAAATCTGATATTTTTTATTTGCTCACAGCCTTGAATATTTAAAAGGTAGGCGTTTACATGTACAGAGATTTTGAATAGAATTTTTTCATGTCAGACAATCAAAAATTTGTCATTCCAAATCACAATTTTACCAGCAATGACAAATCCGAAAATTTGTGTCAGACTAAGGACTTACAGACTATTAAAGCTTGTCAGTCTGCATGATTTTTTTCACCAAAATCTTGTTAGTCTGCATGTTTGAGAGAATTTCATTTTTAAGTTGGTGATATTGGGAAATAAATTTTTATTAGTAGAGAATGGGAATATATGGTATCATTTAAAAAATAATGTATTGGCTATGCAAAAATGTAGTTACAATACGTGTAATTCAGAAATAACTCGTGGGAGTGTGAATATATGGCAATTTTATCACAGATTGACCCTTCATGGCAATTACTTTACCCAGAGCATATGTGAGGGGTAAATATAGGCATAAAGGGCAAACCTGTGGTAAAATCAACATATATTCACGCTCCCATGAATTATTTTGATTCTAATATGACACTTACTTGACTTATAGGCTACAAATAAGACGCTTTCATCTTTGTATTCATAGGTAAAACAACCATTTTATAAAGTAAAATATGACATTTTGTTCTATGACGCTGCAAAAACTGTTGTCAAACTGTCAATTGTAATGATAATACCCACTAGTATATGCGGATTTTGCCATGGTTATGGACAAAAGGCGATTAAAGGATGTCATTTTAGAAATGATAATTTCTATGGATTCCTTTGATCTACCCTGCCAGCTGATATTGTCAGTATCACTGAACAGGCTGTGATATAGAAAATAAAAAGTCACTGTCAAGATGTCATGTGGGGGTTGCTATGCTTTGTGTTCATAAGTGTCATAAGTTGAACTAATAAAGAATGCATCTTAATTATAACAATAGACAATGTATTTACCATGCTAAAGCATAAATTTCAGCATCTTTCAATGAATTAGGCCACATCAAATTAATTTATAGATTCTCATTCCCACCTGCCCCATTTTTTCTAAGCTCTTTCTTTTTTATTTTCAATTATTCCGAAATTTTCTTTAAATTCCTATCAATTTTAGTGAAAATAACTTAAGTAAAAACAATAATAAAATAAAATCCTCCTACCCACCCCAGTTTTTTTTTGTTACAGGTGGATGAGAATCCTCAAATTAACTTGATAGGGCCTTATAGAGTTCTATTTATGTTTTTATATGACTGAAAAAATTTGAGGTCGTATAATGGTATGGCGCTGTCGTCGTTGTAGTCATCGTTGTCGTTGTTGTCCGGCGTTGTTGTCTGTAGACACTTTTGTTTTGGTCAATAACTTAAGTTCCAGTTGACCTATCCTAATGAAATTTTAACGCAGTGTTCCTTAACACAAAAGGAAGGCTGGGGTGGGTTTTGGTTATATTGGCCCCTCCCATTTTTAAAAAAGGGGCCAAAAAGGGCAAAAATTGGTGTTTTCGCATATTTGGCTGTAGAATATTTATTATTTATTGGATTTTGATGGGGTTTCTTTCAGTGTGTTAGTAATTGAATTCCCTATCAGTATTATGTCAACAGTTAAAGTGGCATGTACCATTCACGAGATAAATGGGGCAATTTTTAAAAATTTCATTTTGTTTATTTTTAGTCCAATTTTGATGCAGTTTTTTGCAATTGATTCCTTTTGAAAATAAATATAGAGCTGCACTATCAGATTTTTAACAACATGTTAATTTCCGAGCTATGAGGGCTGAATGGGGATAAAATTGCAAATTTGCAGATTTCCTAAAATTTTCATTTTTCATCGGATTTTGATGGGATTTTTTTCTTGGGATTTCTCTTGATATAAGCTTTCAGTAGTGTGTTAATGGATTTTGCGTAGCTCTTACTGTTTCCAAGCTACAAGGGGTCAAAAGGGCTGAAATTGCAATTTTCAGAATATGTAAAAAATTTTTATTTTTGTATTTTGATTTTGATAGGGTTCCATTCTTCGGATTCCTCTTATCATATAGTAAAAGTAGTATGTTGACCAATTGACATACCTCTTACCATTTTCAAGCTCTTTACTGCGTCCTCATTCATTTTGAATTACACTTGTTCAAATTTCAGTGTTTTACATGCAGCGGTCGTATCATGCTGCGCTCGGCGTAGCCCTTTATTTGTGAAATACCGACTTTTATCACAGTATAATGCATCAAACTTGCTCTAAGGCCATTAAAATAATTAGAATCTCATCCCGGGCTGCCCCCGATTTTTTTCACCCTCCTCAAAAAATTTCATTTTCATTTTTTGCCAATTTTGGTAAATTTCTTTTGAAATTACACATGTTACGCATTTTTCACATTATTTGATGAAAAATTTACCCACCCTCCTCAAATTTGGAGAAAGAATGGCTGAGAATCTAGCAAATATATATGTATTATCCTAAAGGCCTTGTTTGATAATGGTGGTGACAAAGTCTGTTTAAAATAAAAAATGTCTTATTTTCCAAATAGCATTAAACCTTGACCATCAGCCATGATCTCAAAGGTGCTAAGTTATCCAGTTGCTATTTAAAGGATTTCTGCGATTGACAGTCTGATATTGTTATACCCATGGTCCCAAACTGGGATAGAGGGTATACTGTTTTCTGTCTTTGTGTGGGTGGGTGTGTGGTTCTGTCCGTAACACATTTTGTCACAGCAACGATAAAAGTTGCAGATCTGAAATTTTGTCAGAAGCTTTGTATGCGTTTACAGGCCTTTCTGTATACTACTTCCTGTTTACCGACTTAGCCGATTTTTATACCCCGCCACGCGTGGTATTATGTGATACCCTCAGTCGTGTGTCCGTCCGTCTGTCTGTCTGTCTGTCCGTCCGTCCCCCAAAGGTTTCCGACTAATATCTTGTGAACAAAAATTATCACAAGATCTTCAAACTTGGTATGCAAGTTGTTTACCACAAAACTCAGGTCAAGATCGATTTTGGGTTCAGAGGTCCAAGGGGTTCTGGAGTTATGCCCCTTGAAACTTTGAAATTTTGCGAATTTTGGGTTTCCGACTGATAACTTGTGAAGAAAATAACACAAGGTCTTCAAACTTGGTATGTAACTTGTTTACTACAGCACTCAGGTCAAGTTCGATTTTGGGTTCAGAGGTCCAAAGGGTTCTGGAGTTATGCCCCTTGAAACTTCGAAATTTTGCGAATTTTGGGTTTCAGACTGATAACTTGTGAAGGAAATAACACAAGGTCTTCAAACTTGGTATGTAATTTTTTTACTACAACACTCAGGTCAAGTTTGATTTTGGGTTCAGAGGTCCAAGGGGTTCTGGAGTTATGCCCTTGAAACTTTGAAATTTTGCGAATTTTAGGGTTTCCGACTGATAACTTGTGAGCGAAATAACGCAAGGTCTTCAAACTTGGTATGTAAGTTGTTTACCACAAGACTCAGGTCAAGTTTGATTTTGGTTCAGAGGTCCAATGGGTTCTGGAGTTATGCCCCTTGAAACTTTGAAACTTTGAAATTTTGCAAAGTTTTTCAGCCTTTTCTGCATGCTACTTCCTATTTACCGACTTAGTTGATTTTTATTCCCCCGAATCTTTAGATTGGGGGCATATTGTTTTTGCCCTGTCTGTCTGTCTGTATGTATGTATGTATGTATGTCCACAACTTTAACCTGGCTTATAACTTTTAATCCAGATGTGATTAGGACCTTCATACTTGGTATGTGTATATTGATCATGTGAAGCTGAACTCCATTATGCAAATTTCACTCAGGTCAGGTCAAAGGTTAAGGTCACAGAAGTCAAAAGGTCAAAATCTAGATTTTTGCTATAGCTCATTAATTACAATTAATAGAGGCTTGATATTATATATATGAATAGATCTAATAAAGCTTAATACAAATCTACCAAAAAAATTTGGATCAGGTCAAAGGTCAAGGTCACTGAGTGCAAATTTGAAAACTTTAACAAAAACTTTAACATTGCCTATATCTTTTCAGCCAGATGTGATAGGACCTTCATATTCGGCCTGTATATTTATCATATGAAGCTGAACAGAATTATGCAAATTTGCTTAAGGTCAGGTCAAAGGTCAAGGTCACAGAGGTCAAAAGGTCAAAATATAGACTTTGCTATGACTCGTTAATTACAATTGCTAGAGGCTTGATATTCCATATGTGAATAGATCTAACAAAGCTAAGAACAAATCCATCATAAAATTTCAGTCAGGTCAAAGGTCAAGGTCACTGAGTGCAAATTTAAAAAGTTTTAACATTGCCTATATCTTTCTAACCAGATGTGATAGGACTTCATATTTGGCCTGTATATTGATCATGTATAAAGCTGAACACCATTATGCAAATTTCATTTAGGTCAAGGTCACAGAAGTCAAAAGGTCAAAATCTAGATTTTGCTTTTAGCTTGTTAATTAATTGTAAGAGGCTTGATATTCTATGTGTGAATAGATCTAATGAAGCTTAGTACAAATGTATACTTAACCTTAATTTCTAGTGATTGCAGTTTAGCAAGTTTGTATTGTAGACATGGTTGCTACCGGAGGCATAGTGTTTCACAAACACATCTTGTTGACACTTGTAGAAAAATCCAGTAATGTTTGGTCAAAGTTTTCTCTGCAGTGCTATGTGATACAGATCTGAAATTTTGTCAAAAGCTTTGTATGACCATGCAATAATGTGGGATCCGTTTTCAGGCCTTTCTGTGTACTACTTCCTGTTTACCGACTAAGTCGGTTTTTGACACTTGAGTAGTAATTTTTGTGTAATTCAAAGTTTTCTCTGCAGTGCTATGTGATACAGATCGGAAATTATTTCAGGAGGTTTGTTTGATCATCCCATATTGTAGGATATGTTTTCAGGCTTTTCTGTACACTACTTCCTGTTTACCGTTTTGGTTGATTTTTGACACTTGTAGAATTATCGAGTATTTTTATATGACCGCAAAAATTTTTGCGGTCGTATATTGGTATGCTGTCGTCGTTGTCGTCGTCATCGTCGTCTTCTTTAGACACTTTTGTTTTTGGTCAATAACTTTGGTTCCAGTAGATCAATCCTTATGAAATTTTAACATAATGTTCTTTGGTACAAAAGGAGGGATTGCAGTTGTTTTGGTCATTGTGACCCCACCCGTTTTTAAAAAAGGGGCCAAAAAGGGTTAAATTGGGTGTTTTCACATATTTGTCTGTAGAATCTTTATTATTCGGATTTTGATGGGGTTTCTTTCATTGTGCTCCTGGGGAAATTTCCAATCAGTGGTATGTTAACAGATTTCATGTAGCATGTACCGTTCCCGAGATAAATGGGGCCCAAAAGGGATGAATCCAAAAAATTTTTTTTTTTCAAATTTTTTGTCCGATTTTGATGCAGTTTTTTCCAATGGATTGCTTATGAAAAATTAACACAGCACTCTGCTATTAGATTTTTGGTAACTTGTTTGCTTACCTAGCTATAAGGGGCCAAACGGGGCCAAATTGCTAATTTGCAGATTACCTAAATTTTTTATTTTTCATCGGATTTTGATGGGATTTTTTTCTTTAGATTCCTCTTGATATAAGCTTTCAGTAGTATGCAACGGATTTGTCGTAGCTCTTACAGTTTTGCAGCTATAAGGAGACGAAGGGGCCAAAACTGCAAACTTGCAGATTAAGTGAATTTTTTATTTTTCGTCTGAATTTGATGGGATTTTTTTCTTAGGATTCCACTTGATGTAAGCTTTCATTAGTATATCAATGGATTTGGTGTAGCTCTTACCGTTTTCGAGCTATAAGGGGTCAAAGAGGAACCATAAGGAGTCGTTTTCCCTAGTTTGTGTCCAGCTAATTACTGAGTCAATCCCCTTATTGTGTCCATGTAATTATTGTTTTTATGTCTTTAGTATGTCCACACTCACTTTCAATTACACTTGTTCAAATTTCAGTGGTCAACATGCTGCGGTCGTATCTTGCTGTGCTCGGTGTAGCCCTTTATTTCATCAAAGTTTTCTCGACAATGCTATGATACAGATTTGAAATTTTGTCAGAAGCTTTGTATGATAATGCCATGTTGTGGGATCCGTTTTCAGACCTTTCTACTACTTCCTGTGTACTGGCGTAGTCCATTTTTAGCTCACCTGGCTCTGCCAGGGTGAGCTATTGCCATCACTTGGCGTCCGTCGTCCGTCCGTCGTCCGTTAGCTCACTTTCAAAAATCTTCTTCTCTGAAACCACTGGGTCAAATGGAACCAAACTTTAAGTGAATCATCACTAGGGTATCTAGTTTCAAATTTGTTATTATACCCCCGCTACATAGTAGTGGGGGTATACTGGTTTACCTCCGTTCGTTCGTCTGTCCGTCCGTAACCACTCTTTTCTCAGCAACTACTTTACAGAATGAATTCATATTTTGGCAAAAGCTTCCTCATGATGGTCTGATGTGTATATATAAATTTCAAGGTTACCACATAAGTACTGCCTGTTTGCAGAGACTTCATTGTTTTTTTTATTGTTGTACAGCATATGGAATTTTTCATCACAATTTTTTCTGAAACTGTAAGAGGGATTCAATTGTTGTTATGCACAGATCTTCCTTATGGTCCAATCTATCGTGTATTCCAATTTTAAAGTTACGTCATAAGCACTTCCTGTTTGCTGAGACGTCATTGATTTTCATTGTTGTACAATATATGGAATTTTTGTCACAATTTCTTTTGAAAATGTAAGGCAGATTCAATTGTTGTGCAGACAGTTATTGTTGAACATGTTGGTTACTAGGATTATATCATTGTGTTTATACTTGAATTGTGTCCACACTTGTACTGTGTCCACACCTGTATTGTGTCCCTATACAACTGAATTTGCACTTGCCACATTGATTCAGGGTTCAATGAGCGGGGGTATATCATGTTGCCATTCAGCGCCAGCTCTTGTTTTGAATGTCTTAGGTCAATCAACATGGCTGCCGTTACTAAAAATAGAACATAGCCGTAAATTACAGTGTTTGGCAAATAACTCAAAAACCGTTACAGATATGAAAAATCTGACAGGGCAAAAATGATCAGCATGAGAAGATCTACCCATGCTAAAATTTTGAAGAAAATTTGATGACCCGTCTAAGAGTTATTGCCCTTTTTCCATAAAATTTGCAAAATTTTGATATTTTTTATTTTTTATTAAAAAAACTATAACAGATAGAGGGTAAGTTTAAATGCAAAAATGTTCAGCATGTTGAGATCTACTAAAATGGTTATTTTGAAGAAAATCTAAGGTCAAATTTTTCATGATTTTTTACTTTTTGGCCTATATTTCAAAAACACTTTGAGACAGAGGTCAAGTTTAAATTGCAAAAATGTTCAGCATGTTAAGGACTATATTTTATTGAACACATTCAAGTTTTCTGACCGCTTCCAAGATGGCCACCAGCAGGGAACTTAGTTTACCATTTGACCAAATGGGAAAATTCATACAAAGAACTTCTTCTTGAGAACCACTGAATGGATTTGAACCAAACTTGGCATGAATGATGCTTATGAGGTGCTGACCAAGTGTTGTTACTTTGGTGCCGATCTATCATCCAACATGTCCGCCTGCAGGGATCTTAATTTTAACATTGGACCCTATGGGAAAATGTATACAAAGAACTTCTACTTTAGAACCACTGAATGGATTTGAACCAAACTTGGAATGAATGATGTTTATGAGGTGCTGACCAAGTGTTATTACTTTGGTGCCAATCTGTCATCTTACATGACCGACAGCATTGGACGCTATGGGAAATGCACACAAAGATCTTCTAGAGAACTGCTGAATGGATTTAAATCAAACATGACATGAATGATGCCTGTCAGGTGCTGACCAAGTGTCACCAGCTGTGAACTTAATTTAACAAAAGATCTTCTTCTAGAGAACTGCTTAATAGATTTAATCCAAATTTTGCTTATGAGGAGCTGACCAAGTGTTGTTACTTCAGTTCTGATCCATCATCCAACATGGCGGCCAGCAATGAATTGGACCATAAGGGGAAATGCATACAAAGATATCATGGAAAACTATTGAATGGATTCAATTTAAAGATTGCATAAATGAAACATGTGAGATTTTGACCAAGCTTGTTACTTTGGTGCTGATCCGTTTTCCGACATGGCCACCAGTAGCAAAACTTAGTTTAACATTGGACCCAGTGGGAAATGCATAAAAAGATCTTCTCCTCTGAAACTGCTTGAACAATTAGTAGAATTTTGATATGATAGTCCTTATTTGATGCTCTTCAAAGTTTTATGTTAAATAGCTGCCAGCAGGGAATGTAGATTAACATAGGCCCCTTAAGTTTGGAAACTGCATTCAAAAATCTTCTCTGAAACTGCTTGAACAATTTCAGTTTAATTTTATAAAAAGTTTCTGATTTTTATGTACATACACCACCAAAGATGGACCATCATTTGGGAATTATAGTGCTGCAGGACCCAGGTGAGCGATACAGGCTCTTGAGAGCCTCTTGTTGGACATATAGAGAAAGTTTTCGTCAAAAATTTTCTCTGAAGCGCTATGTGATACAGATCTGAATTTTTGTCAGAAGCTTCCTATTGTCATGCCATATCTTAGGTGTTTTCAGATCTAAATTCCGGATACGATTTCCTATTTACCAACTTGGTCAATTTTTGACACCATCATTATTGAGTAATTTTTCGACAAAGTTTTCTCTGCAGGGCTATGTGATACAGATATGAAATTTTCTCAGAAGCTTTGTATGATTATGCCTTATGTTTTTTCGGTCTGTGTGTGGGTATAAGGTTCTGTCTGTAACACATGTTCGTCGCATTTATCTCTGCAATGATATAAGGTACAAATCTGAAATTTAGTCAGAAGCAATTTAGGGGAGATAATTCAATTTTCATGTTGCCTTTTGAAAGGAAAATAGAAAACGAGACATGAATATCACAAATAATAAAACACTTCCAGTTTATTCTGTACAAATTTGGGTTGTGAGTATTTTTATGTGCTTATCTGAAAAAAATATATTATTTATGACAAAATTTTAAAGTTGTCTACAAAAATATGATATATCAGGTAGTTGTCAGTTTACATTTTAAATAGTTCATATTTCTTACAGATGATGAGAAATGGACTTCCAGCAACAGTATTAGTAGTTTTAGGATTTCTATACTACTCCTTGACACAGTCAGATTGGGGAGGATATGCTGAACCTGTTACACAACGTAGAAATTTCCACATCAGAATAGACTTCCTCATATGGTTCTTCCATGGAATGTTGTCTTTTATCTTTCCTAGAATAGCTTGTCAGTTTCAGGTATGGTAAAATATATAATAATGTCCTGTTAGACATGTCAGGATGATATTTCAAACTTATCTGGTTTTATTTGTATAAACCTTCAAATGCAGTCAAACCTGTCTTATGTGGCCTCCCAAGAGAACTCTGAAAAACAGTCACATAGACAGATTGTCACTTAATACAAGTTAAAATAATATGAAAATCACTACAATGGGATATTGAAACTCGGTCACATGAGACAAGAGGTTTGCTCAATACAGGTGGTCACTAATCAAACAGTCAAATTTAACTGATGAGAAACATATTAAGAAAAAAAAACCAACATGAACAGTTCTTCAAACATTAAGACTGCCTGTATCTAATGATTAGTAAGTAACACAATGCCAAAGTATCTCTCTGCAAAAGACCATTCTGACAACTTATGTCTCTTCAGTGCAGATCATACCAGAACATTTCGAAAACCATAAAACAAACATTTGTAAAATCTGATGGAGGACAAATAACAAAAAAGATCTAAGTGAAAAACCAATCAGCAAGATCATTCAGTCAAACTCTTATAACTCAACACACGCAAAGGACTGATGAAAACAGTTTGAGATACAGGTGTGTTCCAGCTATCATGGTTGAACTCTTTAAACAATGGGTGGGAGACATCCATGGAGTTTGAGTTGTTGCAGCACGTAAAGTTGAGCTGTACTAATCTAAGCAGCTATCATCCTTACAAAAGAATTGTCCCCGCCGCAACGCGACGGAGGGACATGGTAATGGTCTGTGTCTGTGTGTCAAATTTTATGTGGGTTCAACTCCTCAGAAACTGCTGGTCAGAATTCATATAAATTTTACAGGATTGTTGGTCACCATTAGTACTAGATCATATCGCATCGCCATTTTGATTCGTCAAATTTTGTGGGAGTTATGGGACTTTGATTATTTCCACATTGTTATGCAATGGCAAATCTTGTGGACACAACTCCTCAGAAACTGCTATTTCGAAATCATTCTAACTTTACAGGATTGATAGTCAGCATATATACAATCGCATTGCCATTTTGATTTGTCAAATTTTACAGGAGTTATGGGACTTTATCGACTTAATTCATGCTAGAGCTTAGGAACACTTTGTGGGCACAACTCATGGGGAACCACTGAACGGATTATGCTGAAATTTTGCTGACTATTTGCCACCTAATGCAGTTGATCATATCCTGCCGCCATTTTGATTCTCAAAATTTTACATGAGTTATGGGACTTTTTATCGACTTTACTGCAGCGGTGGGGCACATAGCTACGTGTAGCAATCTTGTTATTTAAGTTCGTATTTTATTTACAGACAACCTTGACTGAACTTGACAATGCACATGGTTACCTTGCTCGTGTTATGGCAGTTGGTTTCCTGTCTGCTGCTGTGTTGTCAGGAAGAAGTGTCAATTTCTTAAGAGAAGATGATAAGAAATCTGTATTATTAGGACATGCTTTGGTAAGTATAAAAGTGTTAACATTTTCAGAGCATCACCATCAGACAATGTCACATGTTTGAAAAGCATGTTAGGACCATAAAATATGATGTGGTGAAAAGATAGAGGTTTTTGGTTCAAGACTAAATCTTACTAATATCTAGCACAAAGTAAAAATAGTATTAAAATATATATATAAATATATATATATTATATATATAAATTGTATTTACTGTATTTCTTGTTCAACCTCATTGCAGTTTTCATGGGTTGATACATCCTTACAATTAAGTACCATGATAATATGGCTCTCAGGTATAATTTATATTTCTGCTGAATACACAGATAAAAATACTGTATGTGAATCCTTATTTATTTGACTTCCTTGTTCTACTGTTGACACAGACATATTCTGCTTTGTTTCTTAAGTTTAAGGCAACATTTTGTTGATCAATCAAATGTAAGTAAAATAGAGTAAATGCAAATCACCCAACTAGCAAAGCATAGAAAATATCTTTTTTTATGCCCCACCCACGAATGTCCGTCCTTCCATCCGTCCGTCCGTCAGTACGTCCGTTGAAATTTTGCGTTAAAGTCCATTTCTCAGAAACTGTAAGAGGTAGAACAGTGGTAATAGGTCAGTAGGTAGATATTTAATAGTACTACATAGTTCACTAGGTAGTTTGACTCTTTGACCTATATTTCATGCTTGAGTGACTCTGGCTCAGGTTTAGGTTTCTTTGACCTATATTTTACACTTCAGTGACTCTGGTTAAGTTTTGTGTTAAAGTCCATTTCTCAACAACTACACATTATAGGACAATGATATTTCATCAAATTAATTGCCTTGATGAGTACTACC
>MJUU01072713.1:71407-112943 GCA_002080025.1 Modiolus philippinarum
CTTTCTAAAGGTACCATATTTGTAGACATTTTAACCTTGACCTTGCCCTTAGGGCAATTTTTAAAAAACTTTAACCTTGCCTCTAGAAGGTAGGCTTTTAGTGGAGGGTGTTCATATTTGGTATACAACTTCCTGATGACGAGGGCTTTCTTCTGGTACCATACTTGTAGACATTTTGACCTTGACCTTGCCCTGAAGGCAATTTGTAAAAAACTATAACCTTGCCTCTAGAAGGTAGGCCTTTAGTGGTAGGGTGTTTATATTTTGCATGTAACTTCTTTATGGTGAGCTTTCTTATGATACCATATTTGTAGACATTTTGACCTTGACCTTGACCTGAGGGCATTTTTTTAAAAACTTTTGCTAAGTTGCTTAGTGGTAGGGTGTTCATATTTGGTATGTGACGTTCCTTTGATGAGAGCTTTCTAATGGTACCATATTTGTAGACATTTTGACCTTGACCTTGCCCTGAGGGCAATTTTTAAAAACTTTTAACTTTGCTTCTAGAATTAAGTTGTTTAGTGATAGGGTGTTTAAATTTGATATGTACCTTTCTTGTGAAGAAAGCTTTTTATTACTTTCGAATTTATTGTGCATTGAAGTTACTGGAATCCCCGGCGAGCTATGTTGTCTTCTGACAACTCTTGTTAGCTCACCTGGCCAAATGTCTTCACTAAAACTACAGGGCCAATATTAACCAAACTTGGCCTGAATCATCACCAGGGTATGCGATTTCAAGTTTGTGATTATTGTGTCCGTAGACCAACAGCATGGCCGCTGTTACTAAAAAAATAGACCATAGGGGTAAATTTCCGTTTTTTTTCAAAAATCTCGAAACTGACAGGGAGTAAAAAAGATCAACATGATGAGATCTACACGACCTGTAATTTTGGAGAATACTGCCGATAACACGTCTAGGAGTTATTGCCCCTTTTCCGTAATTTTTGTTGTTGTTGTTTTTTATTTTTTTGTTTTTGTTTGTTTTTTTTTTACTTTTAGTTTTATATATTGAAAATGGTAGAAGATAGAAGTGAAGGTTAAATTACAAAAAGGTCAGCATAGGAAGATCTACATGTCCTGCAATTTGAAGAAAATCTGACGACCCACACTAGAAGTTATTGCCCCGTATTCTTTGAATGTTCATGACTTTTATACGTTTTTACTATTATTTCAGAAACTGTTTGAGATTGAGATTAAATGTGAATTGCAAAAGTGTGAAGCTTTTCAAGGACTACCGTGAATCTCTACATATGTCCAGCAGGTTTTCATCTCATCCAAGACGGCCGTCAGCAAGGAACATTGTTTAGCATAGGACCCGATGGGGAATGTATCCAAAGATCTTCTCCTCTAAAACAATTTAGCCAATGGGAACCAATCTTCGTCACAATAATCCTCAGATGATCCCCCTTAAAGTTTGCGATTTTAATGGTCGCCAGTGGGGTACATAGTTTAACATAGGTACCCTATGGGAAATGCATTCAAAGATCTTCTCCGCTGAAACTACCCAACCAATTGGAACCAAACTTGGTCACAATAGGTTTTGGACGGTCCCGAGTAAAAAAGTTATGAAAATCGGATGAGAAATGACTGCATGACAATTTTTTGAAAAGGTTCCGTTTTTACATGAAATGCACAGGGAATTATGACGTTGACTCACTTTTGGCCATATACTGTATTTATCAAGTGGTCTAGGTCTTACGCCACAAAGTAAGTACTCTATGGCGGACGAACAAACGGACGGACGGACGGAGTGACACCATGATCACTATATACCACCCGCTAAAGCGGGGATATAATATATATATATATCAGCAAACAAGTAAACGAGGCATCAACAAGCAGAATGTGGAATTTAAAAAGCGAAACATTGCAATATAAAGACACGAAAGTCACACTCATAAAGCTCTTGCAGTGTTAAATCCCTTAAACAGTTGTACCATTGAAGAGTAATCATGATTTTCACCACAGTCTGCTAGTGTTAGTCGGGCCGTAGCTCTATAGGTCCTTTTTATATTTCTATGGTCTCCAATATAAAAAAAAAATCACAATGACCATAACTACGGTTCCACAGCTAATGCAAAGTGTGTTGTTGAGATTAAGTTACTATTGAGTCCGTTCAGTTAAAATAAGATGACTCTGTCTTATTTGTGCTATAGAAAAAAAAAATGATCTGCAATCATAACAATTCTAAAATGAGAAGCACACCTTAGAACAAGCAACCTCTTTAAATATAAAAGGGAAACTGAAGTTAGATCAGTGTTCCAATTAATCGACAGAGACAGAAGGCCAGCTTTGAAAACACATCTTAGGCTGATTTACTTCGAAGCATTAACGTTTTTGCTTTTGATTAGGCATGTAACGACAAATTATCAGAAGGTCCTGAAAAAGTCAAGAGAATCTGAACACCTACTCGTATGAACAAGGAACAAATACAGGGATATGGAACATGACGGCATGACTAGAGAGAAAAGTGAGAATGATGTAGAATCGGCTCTTTATGGAGACCTCGATCTGAGTATCACCACAACAGGATGCTCATTTTCCGAATTTTTCAAACACACAGGAGATAAATGTATAAATGTACTACCAACAGAATTTGATCATTCTACGAAAAACTGAGAACAAAACAGTGGTAGTGGGTCTTTACGACAAGCGTGATGATTTCGACTTTCCAATAGTGAACTTCCTGTTTTTGAAAAGTAATATTCCTACATCTCCGGCATATGGCGTGTACATTTCACAACTCATTCGCTTTTGTCATGCCTGTAGTTTGTACAGCGATTTTGTCAACAGAGCGAAATTACTGTCTCAAAAACTTGTACATCATGGGTATGTTCAGTCACTGTTGCAATTGTCACTACAGAAGTTTTACTGTCGTCACCACGATTTGACAGACCATTACAATATTTCTGTTTCACAAATGAGAACAGCTATCTTTGGGTAGATCCAGGGTTTGTTACCGGATTAACACCGACCGTGACAAAACCGGACTTTTCACTGGCAGTGTGACGGGTGCCACGCGTGGAGCAGATCATGCTTACCCTTCCGGAGCACCTGATGATACCTCAGGTTTTGTAGGGGTTCACACTGCTAGTGCTTTAGTTATGTGGCGTTCTTGTTCATTTTCGTTTTATTTGTTTTGTCTTTGTCATGCTGTCTCTATTCGTGTTGGATATGAATTGACGTGATTTTGGACTTATGATTTTAGAATTCCCCCTTTCCTCATTCTTGCTTTGGTATTCGTTTGCCGATGTACTATGTCCTGAGCGAACTCATTGGAACAATTATCTTGGATCGTACCATTTGTCGAGGCAACAAACTAATAAAAACAAGCAAAATGGGTTAGAAAAAAATCCCTCAGCAGTAAACGCTCTACTAAAATTGACAAGGTCAAAAGGCTGAATGAAAAGAACCATTGATATCCAACAAGTTATTAGTTGGACATGTAACAACGGCAGTAGAATACCGAAGGAGTAAGGGAAGCTATGACCACAAAAATCGAAGTCCAAAGACATGGCAAAAATGGCAACAGAGAAAAACAAAGACAAAACAAGGATGGTAGACAGCTACAATGCACGGAAATAAAAAGATAACATTTAAGACCTAAGGCACTCATAGTGTGAACTCCCATGCAAACCTGAAGTGACATCAGGTGCTCCGGAAGGGTAAGCACGTCTTGCTCCGCTCATGTAAATGGAGAATCAGCTTGAAGATCGCCAAGTGTGACTTGTTTTTCTCCAAAACGAAGATCGACGATAAACAAAGACAATTAAGAGCAGTTTCACATACATTTCAATACACTAAGACGCCAAAATTACTTTGATAACTACCTTGAGCAAATATGAAAAATTGAACAATGTCATACATGTGCTAATAGTAATTGTTTTGACATACATCTCGAATTTGACGAAAATCGTCCTCTCAGTACTTATATTTACGACAACATGTACAACATGGAAAGTAATATTCCAACTTCTACTGCATATATTTCACAGTTGATTTGTTACGCGAGAGCTAGGGCAAAATATGCAGACTTTCTCATTAAGAATAGATATCTTCGATATCTTCGTTAATCAAGGCTTAAAAAAATTCCGTCTCATATAGAATCTACAGGATCATTAAAAAAGCTCTTTGATAGAGTTGCTTTCGAACACTACCGCACTGGAAGGGAAGGTTTTGCACGCAATAAGACCGGTTTAACCTACCATTTCTTTTGAAATGCATGTACCAAGTCAAGACCATTGCTGTCGACGATTTTTGGGGTAGTTGTCCACAGATATGCTTTATCTGTTTGCCTTTCGGAGTTTGGCACTTGAAATTCTGTTCGGTGATTTTGTTATTACCTCCGTTAAAAAAAATCAGTACAATCTTATGACAGAGACTTTTAAAAGTATAAATACAGGTAGATTGGTACCGAAAACAGAATACGTCTGCCCGATATGGCAATGTATATCAAAGGATAAAATTAAGGAAACCGATGAAATGCATCAAATGGACATCCCGTTTGTCTTTACCTGCCAGGCAAAGCAAACAGAGAATCAGTGGAGTTAAAGGCTAATCCAATACCAATACATCTCGGTATAAGGTAAATTGTACTCGAGAACTTATAAAAATGCAGCGTAAATCTATAATTTAGCTTATGAAACACAAATTTGATTAAGGACATAAAAGATGACTTAGCATCCTTGATGAGAACTGGTATAGAAATAGAAATATCTTGGGTTTAAATTTATATGATATCGCCAGAAAGGCAAGGAGATCGGGTACAAGTTATGATAGCATTATTTCAGTAACTTCTGTATTTTGATATTTCAACCCTCTTCCCTGGGTCCGTTGCAGGTCAGCTAATATAGCCGGGAACGAGATGACAGACTAATTGGCCAATGAAGCAGTGGAGGAAGTTAGGATAAAAACACCATTACTAAGGAGTGAAACCACCAACAAAGATATATAGTTTCTACAACGAGAACTAAGTTGATTATGAAATTTCTCACATCGAGTTAAATAAATTTTGCAAATGTTTAAAAACGAGGCTTGCCGAGTTTTTAAACATTTGAAAATTTATTTAACAAGAAAATGTTTCTCTAATGACATAATGTAAAACGCCGAGGATTATGTTCCGAATAGATTTGGCGGGAAATTTCACGCGAGTTGTTCTCTCACTAGAGACGAGAAATATTTTTCTCTAATTTCTAGCAAATATAAACACCTCCTGACTAATGGGTTATCGAAATGATAATCAACATGGGTATTATCTGATCCCAGTTGGCGATTGGTCAATCATGTAAATGTCTCGTGTCAGTTTCTAGAAATAATAGAAATAGTACAACCGGATGTTGATGAAATTAACACCTGCATCATTGTCCTGCGAAACGGTTTTTGCGTTTTTATGACTAAGATAACTGAATTTATTGATAATATTGACATTTTTATTAAAACTATTATATTCAACACCCCTTTCAATGAATGGCGCAATGATACATATAGCAACGATGATAGCAACAAAATGGCGCCATACTTGAGACAGGAGACTACGGAGATCGCTTCACTTCAAATAAATAAAAGTTCTCGGATAAACCTCGAACTTTAAAATGTGAAAATTTAACTATCTCGATGTGAGAAATATACGTAATAAACTGGAAACAATGTTAGAGACTATATTTATCACTCCGGTCAGGCGTTGGTTAAATTTGCTAGAAATTAGAGAAATGGAAATACAGATTACACATAACAGATTTATATAGTCTGTTACGTCAGTGAACACTGTATTCAAATTTGAAAAAAATAGCCATAATATTGAAAGAGCTCGTACCAGGTTTCAGTCATCTTAATAATACAGGCACAGCATATGTATGGCCCTATTCCATTATGTGAATATGGAGAAGAAGAAACTCGAAATAAGTCCTACCTTATTGTAAAATAAAAAAAATAAAATAAAATAAATTAAAGCCATTTACAACTTGTTTCAGACTATTTTGACGGTACTCGAAGCCTACAGGAGGTTTGCAGTACTGACGAAATACATGGATCCTGAAACTAACTACACTACACCAAGCTACAACATGCAGAGCAACTATAGAGAAATAAGCATGTGATGATAACAACAGTACCAAGTGACAAGTTCTGTTGTTTAAGTCCTAAGATAATGGTGATTAGCATGAGCTAAACAAATGATCTACAAGACTAAGTTACTGATCCTTAATCCATTATTTCATAATCAAACACAAAATTTACAATGAAATGATATAGAGTAAATACACATGGGACAAATTCTCCACAAATATATGGTAAAAGGCATTTAATCTACTCAGCGATGCATGTGTTCAAATCAAAAGTATGTTAAAATCGAAAATACGATATTCAGAAATTCTGTGGGCAGTGTTCTTCCAGTACAGTAGTATGGACATACTCATTAATGACGTCATCGGATTTATTGTTCATTGATATAATTTAGACAAATTCCGGTATTGTGTTTTCAATAGTCAAACAGGATTACTGCATTTCCACTACCAGGAAGCTATGGCTTTATATTATTTGATCATTTATAGGCATTAACAATTGAAGTCTGATAATGAAATAGATATTAACAACATGTTGACATTCTTTGGTTTATTCATTTGTTTATCATGTAAGTATATTACATGTACAATAAGATAATTGATTTTAATTGATGTCAGATTACAACATAGACTTATTATACATATGCAATAATAGTCAAGATAACATTAATGATACAGAGTTAAAGAATATTGGCCCATGTTGAATTGAATAGTGTGTCAACTTTTACTATTCAATTATATCCCCTATTTTTATGAAAAAACTTTCTTTCAGTAAATTCGATTTCCCAACATCTTACCATTTTGCGAGTACAAGGAGTATACAAATTATATAAGTCATGATGAAATATACATATTATGCATACTCAGTGGCACTGAAAAATGCACATTATTGCAACATACCCTTATATATTTGATAATATTTCTTTACTTGGCTATCAGTAATTAACATTGTATAAGGGAAGGTTTGGGTCCAATAAAAGTAGTTTTACCCCGCCGCAGCAGGTTTGCGACTGCCCTAAGTCAGGAAATTTATTAAGCCTTTGTGTGTCTTGTCTGTTTTCCCGGCCTGTCGTTGGGTGTGGGGTTTCCTCACCGTTCATTTAAGATCTTATTGTGGCTTTGAGTTGTTATTACTCCCTTTGGGTCGTTGTCTCTTTGACACATTCCCCGTTTCTCTTCTTTTTTTCATTATCATATTTACAAAATTAAAAATGCATAGCACAGCTTAAGAAAGATAGGAATTAGGAACAAGATACTGGTATGTACATTTGTCGCGTGGCCAAATATAGATATGTATTGTAAAAAATATTAACATGAATTGACGTATTTAACGAAAACTTTGAACTTGTATGGGTAATGTCACATGACTTATGAACTTAATATTTCCACGTTAGGATATTGTATCAAAGTGATATAGGTTAAGTATCACTAACATTTTACAATTTATTAGAAAGTTTTTAAACTACTGATCTGATGCACTGTCAAAAGGTGTAAGACCTTTTGTTAATGTGTTTAGGGCATTTTTAGCTGGTTGTCAAATGTAAATGGCGAAATAAATCAGTTGTTAGATGTTTTTTGGACCCTTTGGTATTCCCTGTTCTGTTATATTTTTATTTTGTGTTAAAGGTTTTTAAAGCGAAATAAAAAGCGCTGCTTCCTTTTAAATACTAAAAAAAGTATGAAAATGTTGTTCCTTGTTTTGTGGCTGTTTTGGTGAAATATTAAGATTCCGAAATGGCCATACAGCTCATTTAAATTACTGCAGTTGGAGTTAACATATGTGTTATGGTCTCATGTGCATTTACTCCATATCCTTTCGTAAAATATTCATATGATTTCTTTTTTATGTTCTTTAAGATATAATTTTTCAACTATTTAAAAACAAAAATGGAGAGTTTTGACTGTTTAGTTGATGAAAAATTTGAAAAATATTGATTTTTACAGATTTTATTATGTCTTAAATTTGACCAAAAAGCAACATTTTCCTGCAAAACTTTCTTATATCATCACTGAAAAGTTTATGAAAATTGCACAAAAACACCCAAAATAGGGATTTCAAATAATGATGGCACACAAAGATGCACACAGACATATGGTTTTCTCTTCCAAAATGTTTTGTGTAGGGTCTTTGCATTTTAATAATATAGCTTTCGGAGGAAACTTAATGCAGGAAAATTTTGACCCTCAAGGGAATACATCCTTAATTCAATTCGAATATTGAATACAACCCGCGTATATTTCATTTTTGGCATTTACTAAATCTGAATATTCTGTTAAGATTAAAAAAAAAGACAAACAGGCTAGATTTGGTAGAGAAAAATAGGATAGTTTATACAGTCACTGAAACCCTGAAAAATTTTTGTTCTCGGAGCGTCCTTCTTTCATTTATATGTGATTACTTATTTTGATTGAATAATGATTTAAAGTTTTGCAAAAAAATTATGTGAAAAGACACCAATGTCAGCGTTACACCGTACTTGCTAAAAGCAGCAAGGGGAGAGGGCTTTATATAGTACCTTTAAGCAGGAGACATGTGTATATTATATATCGGCCAGGTTCCAATTTTACAATCATATGTTACGATAGTTGCGAAGGATATATATATCTGTACTCAAGTGGTGTCCTTGCTTCTTAGTGCTTCGGATGTTGCCATTGTCCATGGATTGTTCGTTTTGTTTTTTTTTGACTGACTGTTCGGTTCTCACTTATTTCACTAATTTGTTCGTCCGTCAGTCGAGGCGTAGATCAACATATCAACAAAAGTTCTGATCCAATATTATTTTCTTTTTTGTTTGTTTATTTTTTGTCAATTTTGAACCTAGAAATTCAAAAAAAAAATACTAACATTTGTCAACAAATCTCAAGACGTTATGTAGATATTGAGGATGTAATGTATAATAATAAATTTTGATTCAATGTTTATTTCTATGAGTTATGTCCTATTTAAAAGAAATCCAGCACAAAATTACTAAACAGAATCTAAAAAAGCCGAAATTCAAAAGGTAAGAAGACAAAGCATGTTCAAAACCACCGGACAAATTGTCAACCGCAATGGTCCTGACTTGCTACAGGCAAAGAAATTATAGGTTGAACTGGTTTTATTGCACGCTAAACATCATATTCTATTGTGGTACTATTCGGTAGCATCGAAACAGCAACAGCTATTGAAAGGTCGTAGACGGTGAAAACAACTGTTTTTAATTATCCTACGAGACAGTATTTTTGAAGCCTTGCTTAAAATAAGACGGTCACGGAGATTACTATGGATAATGAGGAAGTCTGCATAATGGGCGCTAGTTCTATATCTCACGTAACGAATTCCCTGTGAAACAAAAACTTCTTTAGCAAGAGAAGTTAGAATATTTACTGTCCATGTTAGGCAAATCAATACTTTGAGACGACATTTTTGTTAAGTTCGAGATATTAGTCCAAAAAAGAAATATATCAACGGTACCTATTGTATTCTTTATCTCTAACTTAGAAATAACAACTTATAAATTTAGACTTTAATTGATAGAAAAATACCACGGATTCAATACTTTTGCATCACAAAATCTTAAAAACTGCACCAGAGAATTTCGTTATCGAAGAAATACTGTGATAATGCGCATGTCAGCATGACTTCTCCTTGTGGAAATCCTTTTCAATGTGAACTTACACTCAGTTTTTCAGGAAAGTTCTACAACTGCTGTACACATCAGAATATTCTGATGTTAATATATTGTAAATTAAGCATTCTACTAAAATACTACTGAAACGGATATATCAGCGAACTAAAGTGTGAATTTAAATTAAATGAAATTTGTACCTTACGAAGAAAATAGTGTAGAGATGTTCATACAATGAAGAAATTTCAATTCAGTGTTTTTCTTATAAAGTTATATCATTTTACAACTGTTGACAGCACAAACACGGGTGCCATCCATTGCAATTATTGTTCATCTTTAATCTAACAGTTGTTGACTCAAAATCCTGTTTTGAAACAGACTATTTTATGATAACAAATTTTTGACATTGGGTTATAAAATTTATGAATATTTTCACATCTAATATGAAAAGGAGAAAAGCAGTCCCTTTTTCATGTACAAGCATTTCTGTTGTCATATGTAAGCTCTTTTTGTGTAAAAATGAGTCCTTGTTCATTGTAAAATAAAGTTGCCTCGTGATTCCTTGTGTCGTCGTTGTTGTCGAATAGAGTCTGCCGTGTAATAATATTTCAAACAAAAGGAATCGCAGTCTGTTGCACGGGCGACTTGTGATCTTTGGGACTCATTTTATTTCCTTGTATTTTTATAAATTATGGTTAGGAACACTATACAAATCAATTTTTTACTTTATCAAAAAAGTTTACAAGAAAATGACTATAGCAAAATGAGAAATGCTTTGAAGAAATTGCGTTTACAACCTTTCCACCTAAAAAAACCTCATGACTACCGACCTTGCATAAATTTTGGCACTCGTACAATCTAATTTGCAAATGACAAGAGGCTTGCTTTGTTAGTTGTTATATGTCTTTGTTTCATGTAGAATTTCATCTGCTTTCAGGAAAATTTGAATTGGTTATTATGTTAACATTACACAATTTAAAATGCATGTCACAGAAAATAAGACTTTTTGATAGTTTTTGTTATTGTATTGTAACTACTGAGTTAATATGGCAGCAACATGAGTCAAAGTGCAAAATGGTCAGAGAAAAAGAACTTTATCTGTTTGTCACTGTTTCTTGTATTTGGATACAAACATACGACAGCATGTATTGTAGAGGAACTCCTCTCGAACCTTAAATTTTCAGCGTTGACAGATGTTACTTTAAATGTAATGATGATAAAGTTTCCCATCGACTGGATTGTTACATGATATTAAACTAAATGCCATAATATGAATTGAGTAATTGTCCCATAATATAAATGTTCTATAAAATAATGATTAGCAATCGTACATGTATTGACAACAACAATAGAATATTTTGATCTATAATCTTTACAATGTCAGTATAATGTTCAATAAAGCGTTAACTGCACTTTGTTGCAAATATGTTATGCAGCAATTATTTACAGTCGAATTACTTTATTTCCAACAGGAGTATCAGTATTGTATTCGATCCAGCGTGTGTCTGCGATACAAAGTTGAATAAATAAACTCGTACAGGAACAATTATTTCTTAGTGTAGCGACCAGATTATAATACCATCAAATCTGACATAATGTAGTTCATCTCCATAACAAGTACTTGATAGCACCATATGGTCTTGTTGAACAGATATGTAAATAATTTACATCTAGACCATTCTGTTGTTAATCCTTCAAGTTTTTGTCTGCTGAGAAGAATGAGACTATTTTCTTTTCCACACATTCACAATCACAAGCAGTACTGACTGCATACCATCTAACTTGGTACAGACCCACGCCATGAACAAATTTTATGGTACCTAAAAAGGGTCAGTTGAAAATAAATTTAAAATTAACAGTTATTTGACATTGCCGAAAACTAAACCTTTGAAAATAACTCAATACCAAACTTGCTGGAAATTTAGTTTCTGTATATGGCCATTTCGACAACTAATGTCTCATCGATGCAGATAAAATCTTAAAAAATATGGAAGACCATAAACTCAATGATGTTGCAAAACTGATAGAGACAAATATCCAATATGATCTAATTGGAGAGTTAGCTAAGGACAGAGTTTGGAGAGTAGCGAAATTGCATTTGTACTTGGCGAGAATGTGCACTCACAGCAGCTAGTATAGCTTATAATCAAGTGATCTGTGCACTCAAAGCAGCTAGTACAACTTATAATCAAGTGATCTGTGCACTCAAAGCAGCTAGTACAGCTTATAATCAAATGATCATACCATCAATAATGAAGCATTCGTCGAATAGATTTCCCAAAAGATGGAATGCAGTCGTTAAGAGGATCATTGAAAGTAATTAAATTAAACTAATAAAAATATTAACGATAAATAAGTAAGATGTCGATGGTGCTTACACATTACTTCACAGTTGTTTAGTAAAATCCTTTCTACAATGATCTTTTAACAGACAAAAAGAGTCTGACCTGAAATTCACGACTCTGAGTGCAGCAGCAATAAAAATCCAAATAAAAAACGTTCTTCAGATAGTGATGAATTTCAGAACTATGAATAAAAGAAAGTTTGTGGATGGGACATGAATACCCCTGCCAGATATTTTATTCAACAAAGGACTGCAGATAAAACTTTGACAAATCACTCTATAAAAGTAATCGACAAACAGGGAGTAGATAGGTGACGTCACACATAGTCATTAAAAAGGAGGGACATGGTACAACTCTTCATACCTAAGCTTCAGACCAAATTTCAAATAATTACTGCATTCACAAATTTAGAAATCCGTGACGAAAATTTTCGGACTTACGCACGAACGGACGGACGGACGTGCGGATAAGGGTAAACCATAATGCTCCCCTTGCTTTATGAAGAGGGCATAAAATGAGATGAAATTTACATGTCTGTTTATTGAAAACAACAAATAACAAGTAAGTTTTAATGTCACAAAATTTTGGTTTTTGTTGTTGAAATATTACTGCTTATATTTCCGGACTTCGAAAAACGGAGACAGCAATGGATTCCTGGAATCTTGTGACCTTCAAGCACAAAGTTTCTATGCGAAAATAATAAGCATCCAAACAGAAATACGCCCTCCTACATTTCTAATTGTAACTCATTTGATTAGATAGGCGATTTCAATTTTAGTCCACCGCATGTTAGAAGTCGCGATAGTTTCAGCAATGGCCAAAACAACACAAAACGTTTTACTTTTTGTCATTAATCTTATAAAAAATGAGTGTGGGGAAATAGCTGTTTAACGGGGATATGTCTAATATAACTATGACACGGCTAATTCTAATGTCATGTCTAATTTAACGAGTACATGTTTCTTGTTAAAGTAGCCCAAACCTGTAATATATGCCAACACGTTTACTAGGTAATAGTTAAAGTATGTTTCAGAGTAATTAATTGAATTAAAGTGTTTCGTAAGAAAAGGGTGGTCAATATGCCTTAAAGCGCTGCGCAAA
Organism: Modiolus philippinarum; assembly: GCA_002080025.1. Taxonomy (NCBI): domain Eukaryota; kingdom Metazoa; phylum Mollusca; class Bivalvia; order Mytilida; family Modiolidae; genus Modiolus; species Modiolus philippinarum. Next base: position 84,521 of record MJUU01072713.1, read on the forward strand.
TGCATTTTAACCACCCATTTTCTTACGAAGCACTATAATTTAATTAATTATTCTGAAACACACTTTAACTAACTTAAATACATCGAATATAAAAAAATACCGCCAAATATGAAAAAGACAAAAACTTTATATCTAAAACTAAATGCTGACATCCCACCATTGAAGTAGAAAGTTTATTTAGGCTACATATATCAATAAGTTTATAAATGTACTTTTTGTTCTTCATACGAAAATGGTCCCTGTTATATTGATCTTGTTTCAGATATATTTTACTTTTATTATATAAATAAGTTATCGATCTATTGTCACTTTGAATATATTTTCTTACATCTGTTCATTAACTTGCGATGGTAGTCGCGACGTTTTATGAAAGTCGTTTGATCACCTTGATATTACAGAAAGGTAGCGTAGGTTCGATCCTTGGACCGGGAATTTTTTTCCACATGAAAATTAAACTTCATTTAACATTTAGGTGAAACATAACACGAAGTCAAAGTTAAGCATACGACACATGAATAAATATGCATAAAAAATAATGAGGTAAATTATTCGGGTTAAGTAAATAATTTGAGGTAAATTATCAGTTAAAGTGCTTCCAAATCGAGAGAATCAAAGGAAAGACAAAAGAGAGATGGAATAGTCCTAGAATTTACAATAATTAAATCGCTTGAATAACAAAAGAAACGCTCATAACAGGTCTTTAATAAGTGTTAAATCCTATCAAGAAATTTTTTTATTGGCACTAGAAATGTAATTTTGCAAACCAAGTGATGCCAGAGAAGAAAGTTTTTTGTCAAACTAGAAAATTTAAGCAATTTGGTACAGTAGATAGATTTGCTTCAAGTCCCTCTCTAAGAATTAGTATCTATTGAATTAATCTCTACTCAAATGATATTTATGATAATTCTGATTGCTACTTCGCAAAAGTAACCTGGAAATGGCTCATAATAGAAAACTAATAAAAAATTAAATAATATTTGATTTGAAAAATTAATTCTTTCGGCAAGTCTATACAGGATCATACAGTAGATATTGTGCAATATATCACTTAATCACATGGCATCTTTCAAGTTTCATATACAATGAAAGGATATGGAGTAAATGTACATGAATCAAAGTTTCTACAAATACATGGTCAATCTTTATTGTTTTTTTTATCTTGAAATCACCGTGAGGCCTTCAACAATAAGCTTTTCTCATCAAGTTTAAGACGGCCCTTAGCCCGATTTGAGCGGATTAAATTGCTAAATGTCTACACACATGTATTTCTGGTCATGGATATTAAAATGGCACAATCCTCTGACAAGCACTGTTATACGTTGCCGGACAAAAGAACTATTGGTTCAAGCTATCGAACGACTACAAAATATAGACAAACAACGGACACTTCTTAAGTCGATTGTTAGAAAACTTGGCATTATAAAATAGTGAGATGTGGTCAGAATAACATTCGAAAATTATAAATATGATTAATGCCAAAATTTGAAAGTATGATAGTATTTCCAAATGGAAAATTCTCTGAATAACTGAAATATATAGACAGCATATATTTCTCGCATACGGAATCATTTATGGACTCCACACTGCAGGAGAGACAATCTCCACTCATAACTTAACAATGAGAGCATATGGCGTAAATGCACATGAGACAGTCTCTTCTTATACACAGTAGAATCAAAGAACTGACCTTCTTCATCTTTAAGTCACTATGAGGCTTTCTACAATGAGTTTCTCATACCTGTTGCCTTTTTCCCTTTTTATTGTTTCATAGTTGTATGCAAATAATTTGGGAAAGCAATACTGTGAAATTATAGTTAACAAGCGACCATAGAGATATTTGACATAATTTCTTGATATATCTGATATGGCATATAACCATGCGGCATATTAAAACATAAAAATACAATTTATAAAGGACATTCTCTGATTAATGTATGCAAGAGCAGGGAAAATAGTCACTGACGGTAGAATGTACTACTTATAAGGTCAGCTATAAATACATATTTCTTATGAATTCGAATCGAAAGTAAGATATAGATAATAAACAGAAACGGAAGTAAGTTTTCTATCAAACTGGAAAATTTTAGCTATTATAGTATAATAGTGGAAACATATTCACTAATGGCTCCATTGGTATATAGTGAATTGCGTATAACAGGATTATATTTCCGCTGCTAACTAGATTACCAAATATGTTGACACTGCTTGGTTTATTCATTTGTTTGTCATGTAAGTATGATACCATATATATGCGGTCTGTGATATAATAATGGGCAAAAGGAAGGTAATTAAATTAGGTCGTTTCATGGCAACACTCTGTACAGAAAATGTCCTTGTCGGTTGTGTCATAGCCTGAACATAATACTTTTCTTCAGACAAATTAATTTGCAGGATTTGTTATCTTTTGTTATTATGTAATGAACCGATTTAGCACGCAAGGTTTTCGCGATTCCTGTGGCACTGTAATTTTTTTCTGATGTTTGTGTTAATTTGATTTGTAATAATTTCCAAATAGAAAGGGTCTAAAAATGGGTAAAATTAAACTAAAATTGAGATACAAAGACATTTTTTTTTACCGAATTGACCAAACAGTCTTTTGTTTCACAATTATTTCACAGTTCTATATCTGCTGCATATTTATATATATATATATAAACGCACTTTTTCTTCAAGACCCTGTGTCGGTACAGTTAAATAAAAAAGAACATGGATAAAGAAATGACAATCCGCCAAAACAACATCTAGGTATAGTCCTTGTTTGTGTCATGTTCTCTTTTTGCTTTTTGGGACGAAAGGATGAAAGGATGAGAAAATATAACCCACAAATAAGTGACCTTGATTTTGTCGTCTTTCCATCTTTTCTTTTTCGTTTTCTTTTAGGTTCGAGATACGTAAATCAACTGGGTGGAACGACTATAATTTGCTAGACAAAAGACGGAGAGACAAAATGAAGCAGTTTTTAAACCTTGAATTCAAAATTTATACTTTTGGAACATGCGGCATATTAAAACATTAAAATACAATTTATAAAGGACATTCTCTGATTAATGTATGCAAGAGAGGGAAAATAGTCACTGACGGTAGAATGTACTACTTATAACGTCAGCTATAAATACATATTTCTTATGAATTCGAATCGAAAGTAAGATAAAGATAATAAACAGAAACGGAAGTAAGTTTTCTATCGAACTGGAAAATTTTAGCTATTATAGTATAATAGTGGAAATATATTCACTAATGGCTCCATTGGTATATAGTGAATTGCGTATAACAGGATTATATTTCCGCTGCTAACTAGATTACCAAATATGTTGACACTGCTTGGTTTCTTCATTTGTTTGTCATGTAAGTATGATACCATATATATGCGGTCTGTGATATAATAATGGGCAAAAGGAAGGTAATTAAATTAGGTCGTTTCATGGCAACACTCTGTACAGAAAATGTCCTTGTCGGTTGTGTCATAGCCTGTACATTTGAATTTGCTGTCAACATAATACTAGTAATTTTCTTCAGACAAATTAATTTGCAGGATTTGTTATCTTTTGTTATTATGTAATGAACCGATTTAGCACGCAATGTTTTCGCGATTTCTGTGGCACTGTAATTTTTTTTTCTGATGTTTGTGTTATCCTTAGAATTAATTTGATTTGTAATAATTTCCAAATAGAAAAAAATGGGTAAAACTAAACTAAAATTGAGATACAAAGACATTTTTTTTTACCGAATATATATATATTAACGCACGTTTTCTTCAAGACCCTTTGTCGATACAGTTAAATAAAAAAGAACATGGATAAAGAGTTGACAATCCGCCAAAACAACATCTAGGTATAGTCCTTGTTTGTGTCATGTTCTCTTTTTGCTTTTTGGGACGAAAGGATGAAAGGATGAGGAAATATAACCCACAAATAAGTGACCTTGATTTTGTCGTCTTTCCATCTTTTCTATTTCGTTTTCTTTTAGGTTCGAGATACGTAAAACAACTGGGTGGAACGACTATAATTTGCTAGACAAAAGACGGAGAGACAAAATGAAGCAGTTTTTAAACCTTGAATTCAAAATATATACTTTTGGAACAAAAACAAAATTTGTTTCAATTAAGAAATGAAGCAAGCAATTGTTTCATTAGAATCAAATCCGTCAATACTGCCACGAAAAATGTGAAGAAAATGTCATTTTGTCCCAAAAAGACAAAAAGACGAAGAACGAAAATATGACAAAACTTAAAACGACAAAATGAAGTCGCTAATCTGCGTATTATGCTTCTTGCAAATTATCATCTTTTTGGTCCGCTAATGTGAGCATTTCACAACGAAAAGACAAGAAAATGACAGAACTAAACAAATAGAATAATGATAGATTAAAGTCGCTTTTTTGCGGGTTAAATTCGGTCGTCGTCTTTTCGTCGTTTTGCCACGCAAATTATTGTCGTTTTGGTGAAGACGTTAAGTTGAATCATAAATCAGACTCCCTATTTACTATACTAAAGTTGTGATTGTTTGGCTAATGATAAGAATTAAATTATCAAATCAAAAGACGGTTATGTATACACCTATGCCAAGAAAGAAGCGTTTTCTGGAAACTAGAACTGACACGAAAAATTATTATGCAGCTGAAACAATCAAAATATATTCATATTGAATATAATATATACAGACGTGTAATCGAAAATCCTCTTATCCAATGTAAACGCCTGATGCATAAAATTTCCTCATGGTTTATAATTGAACCAGGTTAATTATATTCAAATCCCCCCCAAAAACTTATACGTAAAAAGTTTTGCTTTTATCTTCATTCTTTACAACTTATACATACTAAATTCTCGATCTTGTTATTGTACAAAATACAAAATTATCCATATCTATTTTATGAGCAATACGATTTTTTAGGTTTAATCTTCTGAACTAGACAAACATATCTATAAGTTCATGTTCAAATACTTTGAATTACATTTATTCTAGATTCTAGATTCTATCTGGCCAAGAAATATATATTTTGCACGTTAAATGCATTCAAAGCAAAGCGTTTTCACAGACGCTTCACACAAAAAAATCTCTCGAAGATTAAGAGCTCTCATTTTCTTATTCATAAACAACTGCTATGACGTATACAATCTGAAAGCTGCTTTTGCCGTTCTTACCCCATCAAAACACTAATCGTAGATAGAACCAATGACTGAAGCGAAGAGATGCAATCCGGCAGAAACGCTTCTTGGCCTACTAATAATGTACATATAAGGATTTTTTTCCGCATTTGATACTAGGAGGACTTAAGAGTAGAGATGCAAACAAGGTAAAAGTACAAAAGAACAGGACCTGGCTTTCCTATCCGGGGATGTACCAGATATTGAACAACGAAGACTTAATCTCATTTAGCGCAAAAAAGTCCTCTGTTGAACAAGACTGTCCAATTTCTTTGTCCCAACAAAACAATCTTTGACTGTCCAATGTCCCAGTCTTCACAATTTTAAAAGAACAGCACCTGACACTGCTCGATTTTCAGCTCGCGAAAGACAATGTTCGATCGTGCTGCACAAAACCCTAACAAAATGCAATGCTCTAGGCGTTGCCTGATTGCATTTCTCGTGACACTGACATGGTTCCCATGCTGACCTATAGCTGTGCACAAAACCCTACCAGACTTTAAAGGTCCCAGTATTTCCGGTTCATATTGCAAGAGATACTGTTTCAATGACATAGTTCCATAAAACAGTAACTGAATGAGGCTTGATTACCTTGCATTGCAGACACTCTGCCCAACTGCACTGCACAAGGCACCACCCGATGGCATGATTCCATGAATGCAAGATTGCATAAGATACCATCATTATACTAAGCACTTCGAAAAGGTATTGCAAAAAAAAAATCTTTCCGGTCGCCTGGTCCACTCCCTTTTCAATCTTTTTTCAAGAACTCCTACTGCAGATTATATTCCCTGACTGCGGATTTCAACTTTCGATCACTGCCGAATTTCCAGGTCTCAAAGCTGCTTGATTGCAATGAACCTACCACTAGATGGCATGGTCTAAAGAAAGCCGATTATATTGGTATTTCTTACAATACAGTCCCCTTATTGACAAACTGCCTGTTCCAAAAACTGCCCAACGCATTGTACAAGAAATCCTTAACAGTACATTGCTGGACTGCATTACACAAGACATTGTACATCGTTTCATTCTCACACTGTCTGACTACACATAGTCCTCGACTGCTGATTGCATTACATTAGATACTGTGAGATTTCCTTGTACCAACACTGCCGGGTATTTTAGCTCAGCAAAACCCAAAGCGTCCTGATTGTATTTCACAGATCCTATCGGATTGTAAGGTGTTCTCACTGTCTGACTGAACTGCTTGGACACCAAGTCACCATATTTTCTTATAGCACAAGAAACTGTCCTATTTCACTGAAAAAAACACTGACCGATTGCATTCAATAAGGCACTGCTCTATTGCAATACGCAATGCACATTTTGCCACTCCAGTGGTCGTGTGAATGTCATATGGTGCAAAGTGACAAAATTTCATTCCATAAATTGGAATTGGGAAACTTTAACCCCTACCATTGAATTTATTCTGTATTAGCACTCTGTCACCAGATCATAGGAGAGGTAGTCCTTTTTCGTTCTAAGCTTCTCTTTATTGAGAATGGGATTAGTCAACACTCTGATGGTCTTTCCTTGTCTGTCTTTCAAGCTGAGCTAGGATCCGACTTTAGTTACACTTAAAATCCATCTTTATCACTCAAACCATGTGTTATTTCATATATGTCAAAAGCTATAATTAAATTGCTTGCTTATATATTTGTACTAATAAAAGGAGTGGAATAGCCTTTTTCATGGAGCTAGCATTCGCAATGTCCTTTTACGAGGTATTTATTGTCTCGGGAATACGGATTTGAAAAGTATTTGCCCAGTATTCCAGTATCAGATTCTCTCCTACCTAACTTAAAAATCATGAAGCTTTGCCACATAATTTAATTATTTAGAACCGTTGGTGTTCATATGTCTTCAAGCAAAAGGGTCTCTGTTCATTGTCCCCACATACATTCACAACTGCGTAGTGGTAGCCATAAGAAATTGCAATGCTCTTTGGATATGAAAATTTCACTGTCTCTTTTGTTCTGATAAAATTAAACGATAAAAATTGAGTAATTGCCATATATTGTCATCAACGAATGTATTGTTACATTTATAATGTAAAACATTACCGTAACGCTCAATCATTAATGAATTTATGTTATTTCCATAGCATAGAAAAGTAGAGCAATGTAAAAGGGTTTCCACTAAACCCAAAATGCCTGGTGTATTAAGATGGCATCAACTGTGATATATTAATCACTTAAAAAGCTTTTGAAAAGGCTTGGGCTTTATCATTCATGAGTGATTTGAATTGAGATATCAGTTTGAAATTCTTTTTTAGCAGTGTATATTTTTTCAGATAAACGTACAAAAATTTAATCATTTCACACATGCAGATTAAAATGAAATGCGAATAAAAAGTGTTGGTGGAGTTCCCCGAACAAGCTATGTACCCTTTTTTACTAATTCACCAAAAATGACAAAGTTCAAAACTTATTTCAACAATGTATGTTTTTCAGGTAAAAATACCAACATCGTAATCATATGCACATCTTTCAATGTAGGTTAAAATGATCTGTAAATTAAAAACTTAAGGAGGAGTTGCGTGAAAAAACTATGTACTTTCTACACTATTTTATCCTAAAAATCACTAAGTTCAACAATGCATATTTTTAGACAAATGTACCTAAATCAAAATTCTTTCCATATGCATATCTCCAATATATGGGAGCGACCATTTAACCTGAAAGGGGGGGTTATGTTTTTTTTGTCTGGACAGAAAATATCGCAGTAACTGTACGTGGTAGGACCATTTAACCTTGCATGTAGATGCATCTGTTGTGGTAGGTCAGCTGCCAGCAAAAATGGTCGATATCTTCAGCTTGATCAACTTACGTTCAAGTTGTCGGATCAGTTCAGATCTCCGTTACTCCGTTACAGAAAGTAAATTCACAGTAACTTTGGTATTTTGTTATTTGTTACCACTGGGTCGATGCCACTGCTGTTGGACTGTTAGTCCCCGAGGGTATTCACCAACCCAGTAGCCAGTAATTCGAAAACCGATTTTATTTGAAAACTTAAAAATATCTTAATTTTAGAAAATTTTGTTAAAACCTAAGGAGAATCTCCCTCTTGCATAGCTCTGTCCTTAGCTGATTTTGACTTTCCTATTTCGATCCTTTTGGAAATTTGTTCTTTATCAGCTTTTACCTATATCTTGGTACATTGATTTCCAAATGTTTTGATTTGATCTGCACTGAGGAGACATAAATTGTCGAAATGCGCATATGCAGAAAGTAAATTCACAGTAACTTCGGTATTTTGTTATTTATTAACTGAATGAAGGATGAAGAAACTTTATTGCATCAGCATAAATATAGCTATAGCAACAATATATAATTAACAATAAACGACACAACACATTATATAGTAATGGCATGATATGTCCGTAAATAATAAATGCAGAGAGCAAATATAATAAACACAAAATAATGTACTATATTTAAGACAATATATGACATCTTAATTTCCAACTTTCCCTTAAATAATGCATGATATTAGTTAAGATTTTTTAAGACTTTGTCTTAATCAAACGATACAGTTGATCAACGTTAGACCAAGAGCAATAATAACGTGAAAAATATTTCAATATTTTAGTAATTATAGATATTAGGATCATCTAACGCATGCATCTCTGATGGTAGGTCAGCATCAAGGTAAAATTGGGTTACTGTGACAATGTACCATACAATGAGGCCAACTTTGTAATCATTGATTACTTATATCAAAATTTTGCCTAGAAACTGAAGGTTACCAGGTGAGCGATACAGGCTTAGTTAATTGAGCCTCTGGGTCAAGGTTGCCCAATAGGATTTCTATTAATTCTGATGTAGACATTTCAAAATAAAATTACAAGAGAAATGATTTTTAATATACAGACCAATTGAGAGAAGTACAATCTGACCCAATGATCATAACTGATTCATCTAAAACCCCTTTTGTTATGTCTGTACGTATTGCAGTGTTAAATTTTGTTTAGTCTCTTGTTTATATGTGCTATTATAAATTGTTTCTGTACTTTGAAACCATATTCCATGTAAAGACCTACTTTCGGAAAGCAAAAAACGTTATCATTTTAATGTAAAATTTATTATGTTGGTTTCGACTAAAGAACAACTAACTTAAGATGAAAAAAGGGAAGTCCACATTCTGATATTTTTGTACCAACAACTAGCTCATAGATTAAGCTTAATATTAACTATTTAAGTTTTGTTTCTTGATAATCATGTCGAATAGTAGGTGTTTAGATCAACAGACATTTATATAACGCACCAATCTCAAGAAAAAAAGGTTTTCTGGAAACTAAAGCTGACACGAAAATGTTGTTTTGGGTTGATATCTGAAACAATCAAATTGAATTCAATCATATTGCGTATATACACACTATAATCGAACGTAGCTTTATCGGTGATATAATCACTATTTACGCCCTGATGCACAAAATTTCATGATTGTTTTAGATCAGAATCATCAAATTGTGTATATTATTGAACCAAGCTAATAACATACAATGCGATATATAATATTCTTACCCTAAAAAAAATCAATGTTTAGGGAGTAACCATTTGATTATNGGGGGGGGGGGGGGGGGCTATGGTCAAATTTAAAAAAAAAGGGCAGAACGGTTACCTATAGCAAAAAAAAATCCAGGATGACTATGCGGGTTAATCCAGGACAGGCTTGGAACAAAAATAAAAAGCTAGGATAGAAGTTACACATAAAAAAAATCCAGGATGAAAAATTTGACCATTGTTACTTTTGATAATTCTGAGATGGAAACGGTTCTTCTGTCTATAAATAATTTAATCGACAAAATATATACTAAATTATGTTCATATACTTCAAGTTATTTACCCAGCCAAGACATATAGAATGTGGCCGATTCAGAACCAGGAAGCCATAACAATGAAGACTTTTATTTACCAGAGTTATCCAACAAATTATTCAACAAAATAGGCTTTCACGAATCTAAGCGTTCTTGTTTAAAGTCTTTCAAATAAAGTTTTTTTTCTCAGATATCAGAATTGTATTGTACATTATACTTTCTGATCGCATGGTTCCAAAATTGCCCAGTGGTATCGTCACCTCATGATTACATTTCACAAGACAGTGTACATCGTTATATTATACCTGGATCCATCTCTGTCCGATAATGTTATCAAAATACTGTCCGATTGTTTGCACAAAACACTGTTTGAATGATGGCTGTAGACTGTCCAATTTCCCGGTCTCTATACTGTCAAATAACATTGTCCTTGTCACTGCCAATTGTTCGATTTCACTGCAACATACACTACCCCAAAGAACTGTCTGTTACCGCATAATTTAAATGCACATTATCGCAAAACTGAAATGAACAAAACATTGTCCGATCGCACTGCACAAAAAATGCTCTAGACACTATCCAATTGTATTGCGTACGACATGGTTCTAGGCCCTGCAGGACGGTAATTTTCTTAAACTATCCGTTCGTACTGCACACGACATGGTTCTCACACAACTTTGTTTGATTGCTTTTTATTGTAGACGCTGTCCGATATCATTCAATAAGGCAATGCCTCAATTGCAAACTGCTCGCGTAAAAGCACAAGAAAACATCATAATGCTTAGTCTCCATACTATCATATTGTAATGGACGAAACCCCTCGAAGGTCCATTGTCCAAAAAATGCAAAATTTTAAAAGACATTGTCCGATTACATATCACTAAGCAAAGTCCACAATTCATTGCACAAAAGCTTTCTGATTGCTTGATTCACTTCGGATTTCAGCGCACAAGACACCACCTCGATCTTATGGTCCAAAGAACGCCTTTTCGTAGAGGATATGGCATATTAAAATATTAAATTTTTTTTTCGGAAAGCATGGTTCCCTCGCTGCAGAATTGCCAGGTCTCAATAGTTCATGATAAATCGGAATGGTATGGTCCAAAGGAGTCTTATTGCACACAGTACAAAGTGCTTTCGAATTGATGTGCAGAAATGCTGATGTGATGAACTTATTCAATGCCAGGCAAAGACCTAGACGAAGTTATTGTCGTAAACAATATAAATCCAGAATTTCTGATGATGCATCACCTTCTAATGACTCGACCAACAGATCTGTTCACGATTTGTTAAATGACCTGCTAAACAGTTTCTGTTCTCCTTTGAGTGTCCATCGTGTTCGTACATCACTGTTTTCAGGTTTTCTCTCCGAGTTTACGTTACGAGATTTTGGACTCGAGAAAGGAGACGTAGATATTTTCACCCCAGAGTACAGAGTAAGCAGTAATATCGCTGACGTACTATTCAAACCTGGAAGGACCAAACCTTTTCACGACGAATACAGGAAATTTATTCATATTCTGCTTACCAAGAAAGAAATGTATGGTATTAGAAATACGAATATTTTGAATCGCAAAGAGGTAACTTCTACAATCCCTCCTTATTTCAAAGAGCAATCCAAAACTATCCGCTATACGAAGACCGTCAGTGCCTCTCTACATTACATGACAAATATATTGCTGTACCTGCAAACAAAGTTTCTAATAACATCGGTTTTTATGAAAAGCATATTATAACAACTATCTCAGCAAAGACCTAAGCATTGATCACAATACACAAGGAAGTGCTACATCTAAAAGATTTTCATTTGAACAAGATGAAATCCTTCCCAATCACAGGTCATTCACTTTGAATATTCAAACTGCCATATATGGCACCAAAATTACACAAAAATCCATACAAGGAGAGATAAGTCGATATCGCCAGATCTTCATCTTGTTCAACTACGGAACTGTCTATTGAACTAACTAATTTTTTGTCTGCAGTCAAAGACAGACATAAAGCACACTGTGAAAATATGCCCGAACTGACATAAATCTCATCATGTGGATAGTTGATTATTGGAAAATCTAAAATCCTGTTCATTTTCTAAAATAAAATCTTCAAAATTTTCGCCTTTTCCACTCTATACCACGCTGCCTCCTAATAAACTAAAATCACGATTCAAAAAGCCTCTGCCGATTCAAAAACATTTATTGTATTAGGTTATAAATCCACATTTTTTTCAAAAACCAATTTAAAGGGAAAAGTATGAACCGATGAAAAACGTGTGTGAGGTATCGTTGATGTTCTCATTTATATTATATTTGTCACATTTGGAGGCGCTATTTATCAACAGCAAATTGGTATGCTAATGGACACGAATTGTGCTTCACTACTCGCAGACTTGTTTTTATATTCCTACTGAACTTATTTTTTTCATGGCCTCTTAAAAGATCATGAAATAAAAGATGCTAGATCCTTAAATCTCACTTATAGATACATTTGATGATGTTCTTTCCATTAATAATGCGCCTTTTGCTACATCGATCCCATTTTATACCCTCCAGAACTAGAGATAACGAGGAAACGACAAAAAGCACTAGATCTTTATTTTTTGGACTTACATCTCGAATTTTGCAAAAATTGTCATCTCATTACTAAAATTAACGACAAAACGCAAGATTTTAATTTCAAAATTCTCAATTTTCCTTACTTGGACAGTAATACTCCAGCATCTCTTGCTGACGGAATGTATGTTTCACAGTTGATTCGTTACACGAGAGCTAACACAAATTATGCATTTCTTATTAGACATAGTTATCTCCTTGACCGCCGTATTAATCAAAACTTAAAAAAAATTCCGTCTCATACAATCATTAAAAAAGTTCTTCAATAGATATCAGACCCTTGTGGAAAAATTTGAAGTTTTGGTCCGAACTCTGGTTCAGAATCTTTTATTTTACTTGATACTTGGATGATATTTCTTTTAAGTTTCTACGACCTTTCAATAGAAATTGCCACTGAGTTGCTACCGGGCACTACCGCAATGTAAAGGGGGTGGGGGTTAGCGCGCCAAAAACATGTTTAACACACCATTGAATAAAACATTCGCTTATGAATGGCCATTTCATTTTCTTTTTGCATGAATAGTACTATTACTTTTCCATCAGATTGTCTTATGCTTAAAGTTTTTAAACTTTTCTTATCCTCCAAATTGAAAGGGAATTTTCTGTGGACGCATCAACTATTATTGTAAATACTTATTCCTGCTCGAGATAAATCTATTCAGCTGTCAATAATTGGGTGCATAATATGTATGAATGTATCATACTGACATTTTCATGATTTAATATCAAATCATTTTATGATTGTTGTTTGCAAAACATGTAGAAATTATTTTAATAATTCAATGAACTCTGTTAAAGGACAATTATCCAATTTTACTCTATGGTATTTATTTTAATATCATGAGGCAATCCGTTTAAATGAAAATTATATCACCACTGGGTAAAAAGTGCGACACGAGAGTTTCCTTTTTTATTTAAGGAACGGCTTTTATTTGTATTGATGCGAATCAATTAAGTGCCTCATTCAAGTCCATGTGCACCTGTCTCAGTTAATTTGATATTGACTTAAATTAGGCACTTAATCGAAAAAATTAATAAGGAAATTCTCACGCCGCACTTAGGACCCAGTGATCACCATTGCATTTAAAGTAACATCTACCATAACAGATAATGCATTAGGCTCAAGAGGGATCACCCTATTTTTTCCGTGATTGTTTTAAGACTGAAATGGTGACAGTTCGTTAATTTGGACTCTACTGGCGGATCTAGCCCTAAAAAGGGAGTCCCAGTAAAGTTCCATAAGAAACAGGTTTCCAGTTTTTATGGATTGCTGCTGAAATTCAGCACGAAATTTAAAATTGTGTACAGAAAAGGACCAATAGACCCCTCTGCATCCGGCAATTCACCCACTGTTCTATAATCCGTCATTCTGCCAAATTAGCTCAAACTTTACAATAAAACAATGAAAAAAAATAATCTCTGCATATTTTGATGTTTTTTTCTGTTTGACTGATTCTATTTACTTGTATACATTTCAAGTTCTATAATCCTCTGACATACATATTTCAATATTGACAATAAACCCATATTAAGTACCTTTTCCTGCATTTTGTTTGGGGACTTCTACAAAATACAAATCAAAGCAATACAAAAGATGTACTAAATTATGGATCAATTGATTTTTTCTCTCTAATAATCAGACTTCTAAAACGTCCAGACTATGTTTATGACATAACGATTGGCGACATTATAGTCTGAGACATTATTACCAATTTGTATAGGCTTTGGAGAATTATATTTTAGTGTTTTATTGTTGACCAGCATAACTTAACCTTTAAATAATCTTTGACTCCATATTATGGCTAGTATATTATCATTTATTGATGTGGTGAAAATCAGAAGATTATTTGAAATACAACGTTAAAAAAGCAGTGGATAATTGGAATTTCTATTTCTATGGAATTGTCGCTACTTGATACATATAGACACTTACCTGCCTGTTATACAAATATTAATTGAAGAAATGTTGTTACATAGAAAACTGCAATGCACAAAAGTTCATGCTTAAATGGCACAGTATTTGGAAAATGCGCATCTGCAGAAAGTAAATTCACATTAACTTCGGTTTTTTGTAATTTTTTACCACTGGGCCGATGCCACTGCTGGTGGACTGTTAGTCCCAGAGGGTATTCACCAACACAGTAGCCAGTTCTTTCGATATTATTACAATACATGCAATATCTAAAAAGAAAAAAATGTAAAAACCTAAAGAGTATAGATCTCCCTCATGCATAGCTCTGTCCTTAGCTGATTTTTGCTTGATCCTATTGAAAATTTAATCTCTCTCAGCTTTAACATATTTCGGTTTATTGATTTCCTAATGTTTTGAATTGATCTGCACTGAGGAGCCTTAAGTTGTAGATATACATAGGTCTATGCAGAAATATGAAGCTCTCGTATCTTTCTTGGATGATGTTTACTTACTGGTCATGTATGAAATTTGCCGCCGCAGAAAAAAAAATATCAGCAACTTGAATTTTTCACAGCTCACCTGTTGTTTAAATGAGGGATGATGAAATATTCATCTGATGAAAACAATGGCAGTAGAATACCGAAGGAACAAAGCACAAGATTACATAAATCAAAGTCCAGAGACAGGCCAAAAGCAAGAACACCAGAAGACGGAAGACCAAAGACATTACATGCCAACAAAACAAACACTACAAATACAAAAAATTGAATTCACACATGGTAAGCAATGCAAATGAATAAGCTGCAGCCTGAAGTCACAATAGGCACAAGAATGCAAGAAACATAAGGGAAATTTCTTCGCGTCATTTCAGCATCATTTGATCATGGAGAAACTAACAAAACTGCATATGAGTGGCCGTTCATAACACGGGCGCGGTTACATAAGCATAAATAGCTATATATCTATAATCGTATCCCTATTGTGAAAATCGATTACTCATACTTTCAATTAGAAATAATGAAAAATATATATCATATTACTATTTGAAATTGATAAAGATATTATTTGCAACATATTACATTTTCAGGCAGAGGATATGCCTTGTTACTTGGTGTATCTCCAGAGACTAATACATGGAGCAGATTAAAAGACAGTTGTGAGCCAGTAGATCCTGCTTTATTCTGTTCTAGCAGTGTATGTAATACACATTACATTGACGAAACTGACATTGGCTCTTTACCAAATACATTTACAGCGTGGTTGAACGCCTATTTGATAAAATCTGCAAGCATCATATACCAAGGTATGTCTTAAAATCGTGCTGTAACTTTTATATGCCAGACCTTCATTTTTTTCGTTTTTTATGTAGCAGACTATTTGTCTTAAACTCTACTTGTATTTGATTTCCTTTTTATTTGACTCCAATGATGCTGATGAGAGGTTTGTCCTAAAAACAACTGTACAGCATAACAAAATTTACTGCTTATTACACAACTTGGGCATTTTTGCATTTTAAATCTATAATATAGAGACTTTAATATCTGTTTTATTTTACCTGACCTTTAATTCTGGAAAATTTTGTGAATTGTATGGATGTAAGTCGAAATTAAACAATCACAACAGCGACAAGTATATTCATGCATTTGATTTCCCATTCGTTAAGATAACCACTCGGAATGGCACACATGTACTTTGAGGTCTCCAGTTTGATGACCTATAATTTCTGTCTAAGTTTATAACAATGGACTGTTTTGCTGAAGAAAAAGATTGTTCTGTAACATGATACCAACATGTAGAAAATACCAATATTTTGACCCGAAGACGACAGATTTTTAACGCTTTAGGAATCGTTAATGCTAATTTATATTTGCAGGATGCTTTAAACTATCGTCAACATACAAACATGAAGGTACAAAATACCAGAAAAATGACGTTCTTCAATGTGCTGGAGCTTGTTTGTCATCTGGTGTGGTGGTATATCCCTATTTTGGTATACTTGTAGGTAGAATTTTCTTTATATAAGAAACTGTAACTTGAATTATAAAGTTCAGTCAATCTAAAAACTAATCATTAAATAGTGGAACTTAATGAAGATTGTTTAAATGATCAATAAGATGTTACACGAGAAGCAACAATTGGAATAAATAATGATATACCCAATAACAAAAGAAACGCACCACTCATGTGTATTTCTATGTACCATAAAATTCTCAAATACTTGCTTGAACAACTTGAAATTTTTACACATTGTTTCTCTTATCATAAAGTCAAAATTCTGAAAAAATGAAACCTTTTGGAATTTTGAATTTCATTTTCTCAACAAAAAAAAAAAAAACACTTTTCACCCAAAAATTCAAAAATTGTTAAAAAGGATGAATTTTGAACCTTTTGGTAAAAGATTACCTTTTTTGTAACTTTTGACAATACATTTTCCAAACAAGCTCATTCTGAGGAAAGCAATTCTTTGACTTGTGTTTTCTCACGCATTCAACAGAAACCGTTGCTTGACTTGAAAATGACAATTTTTTTGACAAAAATTAAATGACTTGTTCTGTTTATTTGAAATTTAAAACATACATAAAAAGGCTGATATGGCCAAAATATCTGGGGAGCTAGGTAATATTAAAAAAAGTGATGCGTTTCTTGTGTTGCTCAGTATATATTTGTGCTACGTCTATTTGGAAAACCAAAACACAAAAGTACACAAAATATGTCAACTTACATCGAATACCGACACAAAAACGAGGAAAGGGGGACGTCTAAAATCAATAATCGAAAATCACGGCAAAATCAAATTGAGACAGTATGACAAAGACAAAACAAATGAACAAAAAAGAAACAAGAACGCCACAAAACTAAAGCAATTGTAGTGTGAACCCTACAAAAACTGAGGTATCATCAGATGCTCCGAAAGGGTAAGCATGATCTGCTCCACGCGTGGCACAGTCAAATTATGAATCAGACGTAAAAATATGAGTCACACAGATTGCAAAAAGAAAATTCTAAAAAAAGCAAAAGGTAACATTACATAACAATGTAAAGACAATCAAAATGAAATAAGAATGGGTCGAATTTAGACATATTTGCAAAATTGATAAAATGATAATGCAGATTTTAACATATGATATGGAGAAATATGAACGTCTGTAAACGTAAACATGGCTTTTTGAATACATCAGAAAACGAAATCGAACAAAATATCATGAAAGGGGAATTCCAGAGTCAAAAAACCTAAAACACGGCAATTCATATCCAATACGCATTGAGACAGCATGACAAAGACAAAACAAATAAACAAAAAAATGAACAAGAACGCCACAAAAGTGTGAATCCCTAGAAAAACTGAGGTATCATCGGGTGCTATGGAAGGGCAAACATAAGCTGCTCCGCGCATGGTCACTCTTTTGTGACACTTGTATAAAAACGCAGAATGTTTGAGTTCAGTAGATGACCATTTAGAAAACGTAAGTATCTTCATTGCTGTTGAAAGTCGAACATATTTTTAAAAAAGATTTAAAATAATGCCAAAATTAGCGCATGGCAGAGCTTGCGCTAGAGGAGGATTCTTTCTTTTGCATATTTTATTCTAAACTTTTGATATTTTGATAATGAAATCAAATATAAGATCTTACAATGTTCTAATTCACATACATTACAACTGTAAGATTTAGTTTATTCTAATATATCCTACAAACGATTTTATAAAATCCGAAGCACTAAGAGGGACCTGCAATCCCTGTTTGACACAGAAAACAGTTATAAACCCTCAGGATAATTTTTCTAAACATTTTGGAAATTAAATTTTTAGTAGTCACATTTTTTAACTAAAGGGAATTCAAGAATATATGGCTATAAGACAAAATTCTAAACTAGGAATGAAATATATTTTAAATCAAATAAGTGAAAATGTTTTTTCTAATTGTAATAGATTTTAAAATTATGTATTCAATGTAAGAAAAAAAGTGGTCTCACACAATTTCAGGAAACTTGGAATTTAATTTCAACCTAATCATTGAAAATGTCTGTCCTGATCAAAACGAATTCTAAAAGTAGTTTTACGTAATATAATTTCAAATAAAAGATCTTTGACATTTTCAGGAAATTTACCAAATATGGAATCAATTTCTGTTGGAAATCAAATTAGTGAAAATGATTGCCCTAATCAAAACATATCCTAACCCTAACAGTATGGTTGCAAGGTAGAATTTAAAAACACACACAAAACAAGTGGACTCTGAGACTTTCAAGTATTTTTCCGGTCCAATTGGTGATAATGATTGTCATAACCGGAAAACATCCTACAAGTATGGTTGCTATGTAGAATTCCAAAAAATAAGTAGTCCTTGAGACTTTCAGGTATTCTAACAAAATTTGAATCAAGTATTTTTGAAATGGTTGCTCTAATCGAAACAAATCATATAAGTATGTTGTTGAGTAGAATTCCAAAAAATATTTTGCCCAATGAGACTTTAAGGAAATTTATCAAATTTGGAATCGAGTATTTTTGGAATCAAATTGGTGGAATCGTTGTCCTAAATTCGATACACATCCTAAAAATATGATTGCTACAAAATGTATGTAGAATTTCCAAATAATAATAAATGGTATTTGAGTCTTTCAAGGAAATTTACTAAAATTAGTAGGGTGCTCAATGTCCAAACGGACGCTTGGTTTTCGAGTTTGGGTTAACGGAATCACACACGGCTAATTTTTGCTTTTGCTTTGATAGAACAACTATTGAATTTTAATTTTTCAGCTGTCGTAGAAAGTTCCTGTGCTCGCGATTTCTCTAATTTCTCCTTTTTTAATGGTAACCTAAAACAGTGTTTGGGATATGGTATCTTTAAAGTTATAGAAAATAGTAGTAGTCTCTTATATTCTAATAAAAAGCTATTTACGGTAAGTCAAGACCTAAAATATTTATTTGTATCATAGAATGCAAGTTTTTTTGGCTGGTTTTATAAATTATCGGTATTAATGTCGGGGTAAATTTGAGTCTAAATTGACGACATTTTCATTTATTGCGAAATAACTATGCATTATTTCTGAAATATCCTAACTTTAACGAAGGTACATATATGATATGTACCTATGCTTTAAAAATCATGGATGTAATGTCCATCGTTAAAGAAAAATCAACAAATAAAAAGCCAAAATTTGCGTAAAACTTTCAAATTTTAGTTGACATGAAGACCATGCTAATTGGTCATGTTCTTTTGAGCGCAGAACGAGAGATAACTCTTATCATTTCTTGTCAAATTTCCTTGACAAGCCCAAGTCTAGTTAATGCAAGGGAATCTAGTGACAATTTTACGTTGCTTATGTTTTGATTTTCCAAGCACATGTATTTGTTTTCACGTTTAAAATCTCTTTTCCATATCATTTCAGATAATATGATAGGGTTTTGCTTCATTTATTTCGCCTAAACTCAGTTTAATTTTTAGCAGTTAGTTTTAAAATTAAATTCAAGCTTTCCTTTAAAGAATAAACTTATAAAAGTCAGAAATGCGCAGTTCTTTATATCCGTAAGAACCCCTTATATCACGGAGGTGCAAATATTCAAAATGACAGACCTTTAAAACAAAATGCCAACTTTGGAACTTGTTGAATAAAGACAACAGACAAATAATTATAAAAAGTAAAACTAAATTATCCCAAACTAAAGAACTACCCCAATGAAATTAACAATAATATTCAAATCTCGTTGCAGTTTATCTATGAAATGAAGCTCATTTTAAAATTCATCAAAATTTTCAAAATTTTAGGAGCTGACCTTTGACCCCATCTTAAATAAAATGTAACCATAGCAAATAACAATGACATCTACATTTCGATGCGCCATTGTATCCTCTTTCCAAACATGTATAATACAGGTGTGTGTTATTCCGTTAAACCAAAATCGGAAAAATCGTCTCTTGGGCACCCTACTAAATTGGAATCAGGTATTTTGGAATCCTATTGGTGAAAATCAAAGTAAATCCTAAAAATATGATTGCAAGATAGTGTTAAAAAATAATAGGATCTATTTGAGACTTTCATGATATCTACCAAAACGCATTTTTCTAAGTTTTTAGGTTCTTGTTGATTTTATTTTCAAATACTTGCCAAAATATAAGAGTATATGCTTAAAATATATAAAAAAATAGTCTTTGATGTTTTCAGGACATTTTCCAAAGTTTGAACCGGAATCAAAATTCTGCAAGCTTATTGCATATCTTCGGACTATATGCAACAAATGTACGACACAACTGAATCCTTTAATCTAAATCGCGTCGCTTCAATCGGGGGCCTTAGTCAAATCGACTTCTCGGAGCCGTTTGTTTGCAGATCAAGATAAATGTAAAAAATCCAAAAGCTGATTGCGTATCTACATACACTATGCAACAATTCCTCATCAAATTAAAATCCTAAATCCAAAAATGTAGGAGTTTGCGTCGCATGCCAAGTGTGTCAACATCGACATCTAGGGGCTTCTTGTTGTTGCACAATTACCAATATCTGAAAGTTTATTTCACATCTGCAACATATGTGCAACAATTCTATGACAAAAATAAAACCATAAATCTAAAAAATGTAGGAGTGTGTGACAGGAAGACGGATGAGACCAACGACAATATCCCCAAACTTTCATTCCAATTTTAAAGTGCCGGGATATTAAAATTATGATATTCCCCTTCCAACTTTTTTTCAGTTAAAATTATGACGGCAGACTTTTTACCCTGACGTCGTTTGAAGGCTTTAGGCTTATTAAAGCCACCTTATGTATTCAAGGCGTTTTAAGGATTGTCAAACTATAAATTAGATTGCCATGTCGATAACTGATATGCAGAAGATTGTCAAATTCAGTTAAACCATGTTATGTCATGTATGTCAAGGTTTCTTTTCTGATCAATAACTAGTCAACATTTGTACTAAGTGATTTCATAAACTTTTCATTTTTCGATACTTGTTATAAATTATCTCATTCGAGTATTTTATGATACATGAGTGTAACCAGCTGCAATTGACATTTCAAATGCTGATTATAAATTAATTTTAGGGAATGTATTGCTATTGTTTCCTGGAAGAAGTGAACACAAAATCTGGCATTGTAAAAATATCCGGAAAAACCACTGAGAATTCATGTCTGGATAATCCAACAGAACAAATGATAGTGTACAAGGCGGTTATACGTAATATTTATGTATCATTATAAGAAATGTTGTACTATGCTTTAATGAAAATCAATTCTTGCCTAATGTTTCATTTTTTTTTATTCTTTTTATTTTGACAACTGCTTGTCTCGGAAAATATCGAAATGTAATTAGTTTGAGATATGTTCTGTCCCAATATTATTATAGGAAATTCACATATAGACTAAAATTCACAGCAACTTCGGTATTGTGTCATTCCCGGTTTCCACGGAAATCGGGTACTAGAATGGTTTGCTGCAAGCATGTCTGCAGAAACGAAAACAAAGCTTGCTCATTGGTCAGAAGTTCCCGCGTAATACTTGCGTCGTCCCCGTAATCCCGCTGATTTGCACATCGATATAAACCATTCGAGTAGACATTGGAAAAACTTGAATTTAAATATGAACCGATTGCCTCATTTATTTTTACATTGTCATTGCCTTCCCGGTTTCCATGGAAATCGGGTACTAGAATGGTTTGCTGCAAGCATGTCTGCAGAAACGAAAACAAAGCTTAATTGCTCATTGGTCAGAAGTTCCCGCGTAATACTGGTGCTAAATGATGTGCGTCGTCCCCGTAATCCCGCTGATTTGCACATCGATATAAACCATTCGAGTAGACATTGGAAAAACTTGAATTTAACTATGAACCGATTGCCTCATATATTTTTACATTGTCATTGCCTTTAATGTAATCAGTTTGCGAAATACAACCATGGACAAGTAAGGGACGACAAATACTCAAACTAGCTACATTGGAGTCAACTGGTATAGGAAAAGGCAATCGTTTCTTTATTCCCGGTTGCCATGGTAGCTTTAGGAATCCGTCAAACTGTATTTTAAAAAGGTCGGAATCTGATTCGATCAGCAGAATTTCTCTGGTATAATTATCTATCCTGAGGGCTTCCGGATATGGGAAATGTGCATAATTATATATCTACGGCCCGAACACTAATGAAACTGTTTTGTCGCAGCTTTAAACCAAAGATTGTTTGAATATTTCATAAAATATCGTGTAACAGGTTGAAATTTAATATTTTGATATAAAGCATCTTTTACAATTTACAAATGTATCCATACACACGGGTATGGATTCGTTGCTCCGAGGGATGCCAGTATGATTTGTAAAACTAATTGTTTGTATATATATTTGTCAATGCAGACAATACAGTACAATGAGGTGAGCTTAGCAGGGTGTAGTACATTTTATCCCAGATTAAACAATCATTCCAATTATTTAATTCTTTGTTACATATATATATGCCCAATAAATGTATTGATGGTTATAAACCGGGAAGCTTTTTAAAAAATCACCACTGGGACGATACCACTGCTCACAAACACAACCGCCAGTACTTCAGTGCTGGCCCGAAAACCGATTTTATTTAAAAACTTGCAATATATAAATCTTAGAAAATTTTATTAAAACCTAAGGAGCATCTCCATCCATCATAGGTCTGTCCTAAGCTGATTTAGGATTTCCATTTTGAATCCTATTGGTAATTTGTTCTCTATCAACTTTCATACATGTTTTGGTTTATGGATTTCCAACTGTTTTGATTTTATCTGCACTGAAGTGACATAAGTTGTCTAAATGCGCATATGCAAAGACTACATTCACAGCAACTTCAGTATTTTGTCATATATAACACTGAAATTAGTTTTCATAACGTTTGGTGGGAATTTTTGTCGTTCGCCCAAACGCTCCCTATAAACAAAATATCCAACCATTCATATTTCTGTTTATTCAAAGTTTCAAATCACAGTAGAAAAAATAATACCTGTCTGTCTACACCAACTGTAGAGGTTTTGGCTTGGCAAAGCAAATTCTACAAAAGTCTATCCTGGGTATCACAGCTATTCATATTTCGTCACAATGTGACGTCAGCTTGCTACAATATTGTTAGTTTGTGAATTTGTGAATGTTACGTCCCCAAAGTATATATATATTCATGACACACTAGTGTTTTTCTTAGTAATATAATTGGGGAATGCAAAAATACATGACATCTGGATATTGTTTTTGTATTATGTCAATATGTATTGCCCTGTAATAAATATAAAGAAGTCTCCATTTTACAAAAAAGAAATTATATATAATCGATTCCTTTAGTGATTCATGCATTCTATTATTAGCTTAGTATATGTGTCGGTAACTGTTTTACCATAAACATGTTACAACCGTCATGATTCCAATTTTATAGTTCATTTAAAACTATACCGCACCATATATGTTATAGCTTTTTTAAGGTACATGAGTATTATTTTCAAGTACAGTGCTACAAAAACAAAACAAAAGACTTACCTTGTCAAAGAAAATTTATTATGCATTGTTTTTACTAATTTTTGGCTTTCTTTCTTCTTCACTGTAATGATCAAAATGTATTTGCTGACAGATTCCAACCTTGAAAAAGATCGTTGTCCAGTTGCGTATCCTATAGACACCATTGAAGTATTCTCAGAAGATTGCGACAATAGTAACAAGTTTTATTGTTCTGGAACAGATACAGTAGGTTCGTTTCAATTTAGATATGAACAATGAAGGATTATGGAGTAAATGTACATGAGACACAGTCCATACAAATACACGGTAAACCTTAGCAATGGAACAATGGTTTTAGTATTGATCTTCATCTTGCAGTTTTAACATTGACAGTTATTATGAGAGTACTTTGCTCGACGATCCCTTGTTCGTGACCAAAAGACGCACGTGTGTATTGTCGTTCGACATCTAGCAAGTGAATTCCGCTCAAGCCTGAGCTTACTATCCCGGGTATAATGTCTAGTTTTAGTTTTGGATGGATGTGAAAAAATAAGTCGAAAGTGGTTGGCGTTGAGATCGTTTGACTTTAAAAAAATCAAATTATTTTATCTATTAATGCGTTAGAGTTCTAAAAATCAATGTCCATTCTTTGGTCGTGTGTCATGCGGAAAAGATAAAATAAACTTTACATTTAAATCGATGGTGAATTCGTCCACAAATCGTGTCAAACATCGTCCGTGCATGAAATTTAAAACAGAACACACTGAAATAAAGACTTGGGACACTAACAAGTAAGTAAATATGGTTTCTTTTATATGTATTTGAAACATTTGACTTATAATTCATGAAATATAAAGTAAAAATATTCTGATATTGAAGAAAATAAGGACTAAATCAATACTGGGTGGATGCCAATAGTGTAGGTAAAAATGGCTGGATGCAACACATTTTCGTTATATGGCCATTATGAAAATCCTAGATTATCATATCAACGACTAAAATAGATTTTTACTTATTAGTTTTTATACCCTTTATCACTTAACATTAATAAAAAACATAAACTTCGCCCATTTTTGTTAAGACCAGACTGAAGAACGTTGGATGATAATCATAATTTTCAAACTAGATATCAACCAAATTAAAACATTTATAAGGTTATAAATATAAAAAAAAATAACCGCGCTTTTCAAACAGAAAATAGCAAGACTAATCCTGAAGCATTGGTGCAACATTAATAGTGTCTGCAATTCTGAAGTTGTTCTCTAAATATGATGTGGCTGTACATTGGCTTTGAAGTTCGTGAGAAGAAAGAAACGTTATAACAAGGTATCTATGAGCATCTTTTATTACTAGAAATACCCCGCTTTCAACTGCAGTTTCTAGTTACATACATGTCCAGATTTCAAATGCATCTGACAATACAGAATGGTTATAACAATGTTCCGGAATGTTTCATTTGATATTGTAGAGAAATCTTTGAAGAAAACAAATTTTTTAATGCTTAAGCTTTCAAATGTTGACTGATGCTACAGGCAGATGCTGTCATGGCGTGTATGTTGGTGCATTCAGCAGTCTAGAATGACTATGTAAAGCTTGTGATAAGACTGCAAGTTTGTTAAAAGTACCATTGGATAGAATAGCTTGATAAAAGTTACCCTATAAATGCAAAACAATGACAACCGTTTACCATGGTAAGCCAAAAGTAATTAAAAAAATTTGAAAATGGGAGTCTATACAAGTTTGTGACAAAATTGCAAGTTTGTATCAAGTTTGTTGCATGCGGATGGAATAATGGAAAATTTACAAAGTTGGTAAAAATACGGAATGATTACACAAAGCTACCAACAGAATTTTAAGTTTCCAATTGCAAAAAAGGTTGATAAAAGTTGTGACGGAAACATGGAATGACGGGAAAATGATGAAGTCAGTAAACGGATAGCAGTAACCCGACAGGTTTGAAAATGTATCCCATAATAATGCATGACTATACAAGCTTATAACAAAATTTTATTTTTGTATTATTTGCCTTTATACAGAAAAGCTTGACAAAAGTAATGACAGACGAAATGACGGATTCTAAAGCAACATTTATGCATTAGACGATTTGGCTGGTCAAAAGTGACCGTCAATTACGCTACATGACTGCCTCGGACATAGTAGGACATCGACTTCGCCGCCATTTGGTGGTCATTTTGAAACACTGAAGGTTGAATCTTCTGGATTTCATTTATAAAACAAAACAAGAGGCTCTCAAGAGCCTGTATCGCTCATCTGGTCCTTGATTAACATAGACATATTATGTTAAAGAGCCAATATACATGTCTATGATTAAACTATAGTTCCAATATGCCCAATTAGTTTAAGGGGAGAAGACCGCCGTTAGTGTTTCCCATCGGTCCAATGTTAAACTATGTTTCCCGCTGGCAGCCATCTTGGATATCATGCAGACCAGAAAACACCTTTTTGTCAGGGACCACCAATGGACTATTGTGGCCAAGTTTGGTGCGAATTTGCTCAGTAGTTTCAGAGAAGAAGATCTTTGAATTTGTTTTCCCAGAGGGTCCAATGTTAAAACTATGTTTCCAGGTGGCGGCCATCTTGGATATCGCACGGACTTGAAAAACACCCTTTTTGTAGGGGACCACTCAGGGACTATTGTGGCCAAGTTTGTTTGCATTGGCCCAGTAGTTTCAGAGGAGAAGATCTTTGAATGAAAAAATTACGCAGGACGGACGACGGACGCAAAGTGATGGCAAAAGCTCATCCTGGCATTAGCCAGGTGAGCTAATAAAACATGTCAAAAATCTATTAACCAAATTACTTACAATTTGAAGCGTACAGTAAACATGGGTGAAAATACAGTTCTAAAGACAAGACAGTTTTACGTTGTAAAGACAAATGACGTCAGTTCACGGAATATTTATTTTGTGCCTTTTTCACACAAATAAACGACATAAATTTCTGTAGTTGCATTAGAATATCGCAATAACAGTACATTATTTGAATACTCGAGGGCATGAGTCTTGATTGGACGGTCAAAAANCTTAATAATTTACTTCTTTAAATCTCCCATCTTCAAAATTAATTTGTGCATCTTGTATAACAAAAATATAAACATTTATCGGTTTATTAGCTCCTTCTTTCTTCGTTATTTGAATTGTAATACCTTCAGATGCATTTTCAATTCTCCTACCTGATCCATGTAGTAAATTATCATCTGTTGAACGTAAATCTAACCATAAAGCATAATTAGTTGTAAAGTATTTTTCTAATGTAGTATAGGATAAATTTAATTTTTTTGCTGGTATATTTGTTTCTTTATTTCTTTTTGAATTCAGAGCAAAGAATCTATTTATTTCATCCCACTGTTGATAAGCTTTCATTCCTTGACTAAATAATTGATTCGGAACACCTTCTATTGTCATTTCTACTTTTGTTATATTGGGGTTATAATAAGTCTCTGTACTTGTTCTTTCTGGGTCTTCGAATAACATTAGAATACCTTTCATACTTTTAGCTGGAACATTTAAATTGATATTCCACAATGTATCTTTTTTGTTTTTAGTTATTTTTCTATGTCTTAATATTCTATCATATAAGATAACCAATTTACCCACAATTTGATGTTTTATTTGTCTTGCTAATTCTGAATCAGAAACCATATCAAATTTTATAAACAAATGTTTTTTATTGTATAACTTGCAGATGAATCTGTCGATTTTATAACATTACTATAATTATTAAATGTAAGTTCATATTCAAGTCTATCACCAAGACCTGATTAATAAAAAGGCATATGACTTTCTAATATTTCAAAGTCAAGTGGTATACAAAATCTTGAACCATAGACTGTTGCAATTGCTTGATCTCCTGCATTTGTTGTTGCGTCATCTGATCCAACTCTATGTTTTAACATGTTTTCAGTACCAATACCTTGATATGCCATATTTACACGTTCAGTTGTAGATTTCCATAAATCTACATAACAATGATAAATATCACTATCTTCAATAGACATAATTTCATTTCCACTTATTCGAATTGTTGTTTTTTTAACTATTGCTCTTCCTATATTTTGATATATAGTTGCATTATCGTCTGTAGATTTGAGTTCTATTTCGAAAGCTAATCTGGTTTATCCTGGGACAATAACATCATTACTTCTTAGATTAGGAAATCTAACTAATAACTGTTGATTTTGATCAATAGTTGAAGGATTATTAGTTATTACAACACTTTGACGAATACCTCTCACACCAAATTGTTCTCTTAATTTTCTGTAAGGATTTAATTTTTCTCCGTAAGACTCCATTTTTAACGAATAAATTATAGTTTATAAAAATAATTCAATTACCGCTGATACTAAAGTATTGATACATAAAGGACTATCACTCTTAATCATAAAACTTATTCTATCTCCAGCCTTAACATATAAAGGTTTTTCAAAGTTTTTATATTTATTATATTCATAAACAGAATCATCCAATTCTATTCCATCAT
>MJUU01072713.1:115592-132764 GCA_002080025.1 Modiolus philippinarum
TTTGTTAATTACAGTTTAAACAAAATTTTCATTTGGCATTAAAAATGCTTTATTACAAAACAGTAAGACACTAAAATCCAATTACTATACCGTTACTAAATAAAAATTTGTAGAGAAAAAAAGAATTTGAATGAGCCATTTAAATGTTAAATTCACAAATCCTTTCATCATATTGATTTGAATAAGCCATTTAAATGTCAAATTTATAAACATCTTAGGTAATCGAAATGCTGCAGTGCATAACGTTTTCAACGCAACAAAAATAAATGGCGGTTTGTTGTGTTGTTCCTAAGTTACATTGTCAGTTGTTTATGGCAACAACATAACAATCGATACAACATAATATTCTCACATTACGTACAGGTGTATCAACAGGGGATTGTAATAAACCGAATAAAAGAACATTTTCATTTGGAAAAAATACGTGAAGGATTACTTAAAAGAAAAAGGAATAATTTATTCAACAAGACACCTTTATGGATTAATTAAATTTAACGAAATCGAAGTAAGACATCCAAAACTATTAACTGTGCTATTTTACTAAGGGATATTATAAGGAATTTAAACTCGTTGAAACAGTGTGTATTGAATTGGAAATTTTGTTTCTTTTGTTCGAGTGTTATGTGGTTTTTTATTTATTTAATATAATATTTAAAATCGATTTAGTTATTAATTTTGCCAATGATGTAATAAATTATACTACGCATGACAGGAACTAGTTTTCTGACAGTGTCGGAAAACAAATCATTACTACGCATGTGTCAAAATGACCCACACAAATACCAACTACGCATGACAGGAACTGGTTTTCTGACAGTGTCGGAAAACAAATCCTTACTACGCATGACAGGAACTAGTTTTCTGACAGCGTCGGAAAATATGTAAACAAATACACGTGTTGTTTTTTCAGACTGTCAATGATAAAACTCTAGGATATTTTTCCCTGTGTAACTTTTTCTCCTTTGCTAAAGTACCCCCGGCTGTTTAATTTTTTTTTAAATTTTTTTTATCACTTTTTTCTGTGTAACTCTTTCCCCTTCGGTGTACTCCAGGGTAATTTTTTTTTAGGGTGGGGTGAAGGTGCTAAAGCTTTTTTGTTATTCTATATAAACCTAAACTGGTTATGCATATCCCGTGGGCGCGGCAAGGCGGCGGCCACGGGATATGCATAACCTATAACTACTCACATTTTGGCAGTCTATACAAGTTTGTGACAAAATTGCAAGTTTGTATCAAGTTTGTTGCATGCGGATGATATAATGGAAAATTTACAAAGTTGGTTAAAATACGGAGCTACAAACAGAATTTCAAGTTTCCAATTGCAAAAAAGGTTGATAAAAGTTGTGACGGAAACATGGAATGACGGGAAAATGATGAAGTCGGTAAACGGATAGCAGTAACCCGACAGGTTTGAAAATGTATCCCATAATAATGCATGACTATACAAGCTTATAACAAAATTTTATTTTTGTATTATTTGCCTTTATACAGAAAAGCTTGACAAAAGTAATGACGGACGAAATGACGGATTCTAAAGCAACATTTATGCAACAGACGATTTGGCTGGTCAAAAGTGACCGTCAATTACGCTACATGACTGTCTCGGACATAGAAGGACATCGACTTCGCCGCCATTTGGTGGCCATTTTGAAACACTGAAGGTTGAATCTTGTGGATTTCATTTATAAAACAACACAAGAGGCTCTCAAGAGCCTGTGTCGCTCACCTGGTCCTTGATTAACATAGACATATTATGTTAAAGAGCCAATATACATGTATATGATTAAACTATAGTTCTAATATGCCCAATTAGTTTAAAGGGAGAAGACAGCCGTTAGTGTTTTCCATCGGTCCAATGTTAAACTATGTTTCCCGCTGGCAGCCATCTTGGATATCATGCAGACCTGAAAACACCTTTTTTGTCAGGGACCACCAATGGACTATTGTGGCCAAGTTTGGTGCGAATTGGCTCAGTAGTTTCAGAGAAGAAGATCTTTGAATTTGTTTTCCCAGAGGGTCCAATGTTAAGATTATGTTTACAGCTTCCGGCCATCTTGGATATCGCACGGACTTGAAAACACCCTTTTTGTAGGGGACCACTCAGGGACTATTGTGGCCAAGTTTGTTATCAATTGGCCCAGTAGTTTCAGAGGAGAAGATCTTTGAATGAAAAGTTTACGCAGGACGGACGACGGACGGACGGACGGCGGACGCAAAGTGATGGCAAAAGCTCATCCTGGCATTAGCCAGGTGAGCTAATAAAACATGTCAAAAATCTATTAACCAAATTACTTACAATTTGAAGCGTACATTAAACATGGTTGAAAATACAGTTCTAAAGACAAGAGAGTTTTACGTTGTACAGACAAATGACGTAAGTTCACGGACTATTTATTTTGTGCCTTTTTCACACAAATCAACGACATAAATTTCTGTAGTTGCATTAGAATATCGCAATAACAGTACATTATTTGAATACTCGAGGGCATGAGTCTTGATTGGACGGTCAAAAATATACGTTTACAAGCTCTGCTTATACGCGTCGCCTGTAAACTTCATTTTTGACTGTCCAATTTACGATTGACGCCCTCGGGTATTCAAATAATGTACTGTTTTTGCTAAAATGAAGTTCATTGGTAAAATAGTAACCCTACTCCTTCTGAAGAGGGTATAAAAATCAGCAATGACATGCAGAATGTGCCTTTTTCTGAAGCAGGCTATAACGAAATTGTACATGCATGCAGAATATAATTATACTGAATTAAATCGACACATAAACAATTAAATGATATTGACTAAATACCATGGAGTCAGTCTATAAATGATAAAACCAAGCAAATGAACAACGCTTTTGTTGTTGTTCTTCTTATCCTTGAAGTCACCATTAGGACCCCAATAATGACTTCTTTGACCCATCTTTCAAAATTACATTTTGTCCCCCCATTTTTCTTTTCTAGATTGTGGTCATGGAGTTAGTAGTCTACCTGTATGGGTTTTATTCGTATGTTTATTCTGCGATAGGGAAACGGGACAGAGAAAGGGGAGGTTTGGGTACCCATAAACCGGTTTAACCCTACCGCTGGCTTTTGCTAGTGCCGGTACCAAGTCCGGCTGTCCCGAGTTCCTATCGTTGTTTATGTTTGTCTTTTGTATATTTATTGTGGGTTTTTTTCTTGTGCAGTTCCTATATACTTTCTGGCATGTGGCTATGTTTTTCGCCCATTGTAGGTGTTTCCTGTTATCTTTTTTATTCCATTCTAAGTACAACAATTTATATATCAGCATACATAATTTAAGTAGAACTTAAAATCCAACCAAAATTGTCCTGTCCCACTTGTATCCAGCCATGAAAGGTTTTAGTCTAAGGTTTTATGTGTTTATACCACGAGTTGTATGAATAAAGGTTATAAAAGTTGAAAACCGGATTCATTGTTTCAAAATCTAGCTATGGCGTAAAATCAAATGGCTTAAGATACACGATTCTTAGTGATGTAAACAATATAACGTAAAAAGAAAACAACAGTAGCTGTATTTGACACGATTTGTAACAAAAACCAGAAAGCATTTTTTTAAAATCAATGCGGCACCAGAAAGCCTTTGACGATATCTAAAGAATGGGCATATCCATTAAGGCGAAAAGTTCTTTGTATGAGAGACAAAAAGATATTAACCTACCTTGGCGTGTAATGTTGTTGTGTTTATCCTCGCATCCCACCGGAAATCGCATTAATTTATTGCATCCATACCAAAAATGAAACTAGACTTTATACCCCGTGACTATGAGGTACGCGTGCTTGCGCTTATTACTGAAGGGCTTATGTTGACTTCAAGATGAAGAACAACGCCAAAAACGCGTTATATTTGCTTAATTTCACCATGTATTTGTAGGGATTGTGTTTCATGTACATTTATATCGTATCTTTTCATTTGCGTATTGATGTAGGAATTCAGCACTAACTACTCTGTCAGGACCGTTGCTCTGATAGTCTTATATATTTTGACATGAATAGGGTCTGTAAGTCTCGTCATGTGACACCGAGAATTCACGATGAAATTGAAATATGAGAACGTCTCCCGCCAAAATATGACGTTTTAGGATTATGACGTTTAATTTTTTGTTTGGAACGTCATATATTATCGTGCAAAATGCAACTTCCGGGTACAAAAATTGTACCAGAAAGTTTCAAAATTTAACGAGACTTACAGACCCTATTGTCTCTCAATGTGGCAATCAAATGACGACAACCAATACCACTAGCAGATATGTTATGATCTTGTTCAAACAGGATAACTGCGTTCAAGAGGCGATGAAGATATGTTAGGTTTGTCCCGATTAAATAAGATCAAATCGAGATCTTGTTTGGTCTAGACAAATTTAACTCTTCTTGATTGCCCTTGAACGCAGTTATCTTATTATATCTTGATAAACTGAACAGGTCTTTATAATCCTTGAAAGAAGTTATCTTGAAATCGACTGGATATCTTACACTGTCTTAACAAAATTGTGTAAAGCCTATCAAGAGCGTGATAAGATCAAAATGGCAAAACAAGATCATAACATATTTGCTAGTGATATATTCCAAACTATATATTAGTTGCTATTAATTTTATATAAATTGTTGCTTTATTATGAATCTATAAACAGTATACCATTCAACTATCTTGGATAAATTATAGTTTTAAGTTTGATTTTTCCGCAGTGCGCCAGTATTCTACCAGCAGACTAGGCTTTTTGAGCTGTCCAGCAGATTAATGGCGAGCATCCCTTGACCCATCTTTCAAAATTACGTATTATCTTTTCCTCCTTTCAAGATTGTGGTCATGGAGTTGGTATTTTACCTGTATTGGGTTTTATTCGTATGTTTATTATACTATAGGAAAACGTGGCAGATATAGGGGAAGTTTGATGTCTGTTGTCCTGAGTTCCTGTCGCTGTTTACGTTTGTCTTTTGTCTAAGTTGTTTTTCCTGTATAGTTCCTTGGCAAATTGTAGCATGTAATTGTAATTCACAGCCATAGTAGATGTTTCCTGTTATTCTTTTATTATATTTCCACATGATTTGTCTTTTTGTCTCATGGACTTCGGCTCTTGACCACTCTGTTCGGTAATTTTGTTATTAACCCATTTAATTAACACAGAAAATACAGAATGTGCAGCTATTTAAGTTCTACACAGGATCACTTCTGAATTTTAGTTCTCTGCATTGCAGAAAAAAAAACATCAAAATTTGTAGGACTAAAATGTCTATATCTTAATAAATATGAAATATGTTTCGTTATATACAGATGAAATGTTGAGAATATACAAGTTAACAATAAAAGGATGTGGTTTCAATAAAACCAAGCAATGGAACAACGCTTTTATTGTTGTTCTTCATCTTGACGTCTGCATGAGGCCGTCAATATTGAGCTGTTTGCTTCTTGCTTCAATGCTTATTCTCGAAATTGTTTTAAGAAATGAAGTAAAAGGGGTTTTGAAAGCGTTTATCGATGTATGCTTTCGTCTCTTTGACAGAGTACATTAAGTAGAGTTTGTTTGATGAAAGACTGCATTTTTGATATGAAACTATTATTTTCAACAATTACAATTCCATGCATTATATTTAATCGTGTTTTCTATGTATTTGTAGACTCGGAACTGAAATTGACATAACCATAACCTAGCACCGAATGTGTTGTTATGAAATCTTATCTATGTTGCATATCATGCTCTACAATTTAAATAAAATAAATTTAAAAGTTTTAATTTTTAACGTTAACAAAATTATAAAAATGTGTTTTATTCCTTTTATTTTCTGTTTTTGGCTTCAAATATAACATAACTAAGATGTCATATAAATCTGAAATACAACCAGCTCACACTTATACCCGCTTCGATTTTAAAATATCCGTATTTTATAACAAGTTATTTGTATTATTTATAAGCTAATGAGCCACTTGTTTTAATAAAACAATGAATATAGATTTCTATATGTCCATTGATGTGTGTTGGTGTTGTTTTCCGACATCTTTTAATTCAAGTGTCAAACCCAATATTGCTCCTCAAGAACTACTTCGACTGTTCAAAACGCTTGTTAAATATATTAGAATCGAAATAAATTGTTGCAATTTGGGTATAAAATATTGACAATAATAAGGACTGCTCTAATTCGCATAGAGCCCGCTTGCAATAATTTATTTCTTAAATAGTGTTACACACAGCTTTATATAATATGAATGATAATGTGTTAGTAAGGTCAGCTGCAAATGTAGAATGCAAGATTCCGAAGGCCAACATTGATGAAAATCATCTTTTTCAACCTGTTAGCATCGGAAAATCCAGCGATGTCTTCGACTGGATTTGTCCAGTGCTCTAAATCACTCGGCTACCTAGGCTATATAAAAATACATCTTTCGGTAACCGGTTTATCCTTTCTTGTAGGAAATGTAGATTTGTAACATAGTACACGATCAACAGAGTGGTTGGTAGGATATAGATAGAAGGAGGATAGCCTACCCATGACACTGTTGTCATTAAAATAAATTTTTGCTCCGTAATCATCTAGTTTACTGATTTTCTATATTACACAGAATCACCATTGTCCTGGTACAAAGCACAGGCATATTGTAAAAGCAGAAACACTATTCTTGGAAATCAATTTGAACAGAACAACGTACAGTTTAAGTTTTGGACTCATGGTTTACAGTACACAGAATACTATACAAATTCACGTAAGTATACTTATGCAGCTCTACAATTGCAACAATCTTAATTATATACTGGTCTGAGAATTCGGATGCCTCATCTTGATAGGTAGAATCAGGTCTCTCTTTCGGACTATCAATTCTTCCTCTTGTTTTTCACTGAAATGTATATTTTACTTCACTTCTATCATTTCGTTCGTTGTTGTTTATTTCTCTAAGTTGGATAATGATTTTGGGTGCTACTCTTTGGTGTTTTACTAGCGTTCTTATTCGATTTATTGTAATATTTTTTTTTATTACTGATAAAGTACAGATGTGGAGTCAATGCTAGTTGCGAGAACAATAAACGCATAATATGTAGTTAATTTATACAAAAACTCATTTGAGTGTGTAAAACAACGGCAGTGGAATACTACAGGATCAAAGCACAAAATGTCATTAATCAAACTCCAGAGGTAAGGCAAAGGCTAGAATATCAGAAGACAGAAGAATAAAACGCACCCACAAAACACACGAACGCCACAAATACAAATGAGACATATCATATTAAACAAGACTACACCGATGAAAAATTACGAGTTCATATTATGGCTTTCCTTGAAACCTGAATTACAATTTTTCTTTCAGTTTTACCACTGTTTAAGACACGCTGTGCAGCATTAGTCCGGTATAATTCTGACTTTTACATTAGATCATTCAACTGTTCAAATTTGTTACCAACTTTATGTCGGTTGGAAGAGAATAAAACAATGCACGAAAGTAAGTCTAAAGCAACACTAACTATTTTGGAGAAAACGACTTGCTAACAAATGAGAACAAACACTGTAGTATTTTTAAGAACTGACAATTGAGTAAGATATAAGGCAACAATTTCTTTGTATTTTCTTCGTTAGATAACACAAATACATATGCATTAGGACTTATTTTGAGAGGTCACACCGCTTTACTGACAACTGCATTACAACAACTGTAATATCTACTGACTGGAAAAATTAACCCAATTTCACACTAAAGATGCTATTATTCTCTAACTATATACAGTACTCAGAGATTATGCAGCGGATCATAACTCAAATTTGTAGCCTAAATCTTGCTCTAATATCATGATATTGAACAAGCATTGTTATGTTGTATTGTAAAAAATGGATCAAGTAAATAACATTGACAAATAACCTGAAATAGCTACAGAATCCACGGATAATGTAATTTGACCTAAATGAATTGTTTTATAGAATGTTGGCTTTGAGTTGTTATTACTCCCCTTTGCGTTGTTGTCTCTTTGACAAATTCACCGTTTCCCTTCTTTTTTTTCTAGTTGTTGCCAATCCCTATTTAGAATAAGGGACAAAAAGGGATACATATTGTATATTTTTATAAAACTAATATTTTGTTTCATATTTTGATGTTTATCGCTTCATCTCATTTTTAATTTAAAGGTGCTCAAAGGAAAAATCTGGATATATTGTGTTTTAGATTACAGTTTTCGAAAAACAAAAGGTGCAAAGAAGATCAAAACGAAAAAAAATTATTGATTTTCATATTTCGTTTATAAATTGGAACAAATAATAATAAGGTGCTCGGAAATGATATTTTTATATCTTAAAACGTTTGATGGCCAAAAGGAACCAGAGGGACGAATCGAAAATCTGTTTCTGACAAAGCACTGCATAATTAATTTATTTTGCATTTTGATTCAGAAGATATATATCTTTTGATTTCTCTATTCGTAAGATTTGAAAAGATTGCCTATAGAATTGTTTATAGTTCTTTGAGTTTCCAATTGACGATAATGCAATAGTTTCACTTAACTATTTCTATGGTTATTTTTCTTATTACTTGTCCAAATGTACAACTGAATCAAATCGTACGACTTTTTTTCATGATGTACCCCGCGTTTTCGTGTTTAAATACTAGACTTGAATGAAAACTATTAAGGGAGTATGAGTGCCAGAATTTTTGTAATTATTCTGGGCTTTTGTTTTGAAGAACTTTGCTAATAGAACAACATGAGCAAAAAAAAATTGTAAGAATTTTTGAAATACAAGTTGTCAAAAGTTTGGCGGGAAACAGTTTTTTCTAGAGTTTTTCTTCATTTTCTATTAGCTGATATATGCCTCAAAATATATGAAAATATAATTGGAAGTTGATAAAATTTTGCATATTATCTAATATATACACGTTAAAGTGACATATGACCAAGAAATATGATCCATGTGCAAACAAAATTAATCCTGTATGATCGAGTGGATAAAACCTTAGGATATCGAATGCTTCTGAAATCTGACGCTCGTTCTCCCTTAATCAATTCCAAGTGCAGTTTATGTCATAATGACACCACCTCTGCATGATCTGTAAATTATCCAATGTTCACTATAAGGACCATTGTGGGTAGTTTTTGTTATGCAACAAATCCGTTTCAACTGTAGGAATCACAGGTGTTCAAAGATAGATTCTTTATATTTAATTTTAAGCGTTGAAAGTCAAATATTCAAATTTGTTTTCTCCATATGAAATAATATAGACTCTGTGGCAATATCTTAGGAAACTAATGGTAATGGCAATTTATATATTTGTAGGTTCTTATTGAGAAGCACAGATCATTGATGACACAATCATTCTGAACCTGAAAACGTTGCATTGAGTAGAAATCGTTTGCCCATGTAAAATTTAATTGTCTTGCCAAATTTTTAAATCACCAGTCAGTAAATACAATTTTTGTAAACTCTTCTATAAGGCTACAAACATGACTAAGAATAGGGTGAACACTATTTTTTGGTACTAATCCGCAAATCAATGGAAAATGTCCATGTAATTTTTTTTTTCAAATTAACTGCAATTTTGGTGTGTAATTTGCATTGTTTAAGGAATGGCATTTATTTTGGGTTTATTGAACAAATAACTCTTAACATTGAATAGCCCGTAAAGCGGATTATGTAAAATGTGAAGC
This sequence comes from Modiolus philippinarum, assembly GCA_002080025.1. Classification (NCBI taxonomy): domain Eukaryota; kingdom Metazoa; phylum Mollusca; class Bivalvia; order Mytilida; family Modiolidae; genus Modiolus; species Modiolus philippinarum. The sequence continues at coordinate 125,224 of MJUU01072713.1, forward strand.
GCACAACTGTGTCAATTAACCCAAACTGAATCATAGCCATTTCTTATAATTTAATATAATGCGATTTAAATACTCAAAAATTGAATTGTTTTGCGGAAATTCGCTTTTTGACTTCACGAACTTCACGTTAACAACAGCGTTTAGTTTATTGATTTGTTTTTAATATGACCTGTGCTATTATTTAATTTGTACTTCTATGCAATAGAATTTCTTATCATTTTGCTTACTCAACAAAGTTTATGGCATACAGATAGATAGATAGATAAATACTTTGTGAAGATCTAGCTTCAAACTTTTAATCGCCTTTATAGGTACTGATCTCCAGTCAACGACTATGGCTGGGAACATCTCAAGACATACTAAAGGACAGAATGGAGAACGTATAACTTCAACCAATCCTACAACATATGCAAATAATGCTATGACAACTTTTATATCACCAAATATATCAACCACCCCAATATTACTCAGTGTCACAGTGTCAACTACAAAACCTACTGCTGGTAATTTTGTACTGTTATTTCATAGCTTTTGCAAAGTATTTGACCTGAGGTGATGGAAATGCAGGAGCAAAAGGCAATGCTTCTAACGTTATTGCAATCACTTAAAACGATAGTTTTTCTGCTCAGTGAAAAGGCATGCAATTACTCACTTCCTTCAAATAGCAACGAGAACAGATCTAGACGGCAATGACAACACCGAAGGAAAATTCAACCGGGAAATCATACTTATCTAAAACAAGATGTGTTCGTGAAACACTATGTCCCCGGTAGCAACCATGTCTACAATACAAAAATAATGCTAAAATTGGAATCGCTAGAAATTTAGGTTAAGTAGACACTTGTACTAAGCTCCATTAGATCTATTCACATGTAGAATACCAAGCCTCTTGTAATCGTAATTAACGAGCTAAAAGCAAAATCTAGATTTTGACCTTATGACCTCTCTGACCTTGACCTTAATGAAATTTGCATTATGGTGTTCAGCTTGTTGTGATCAATATACCGGCAAAATATGAAACCCCTATCACACCTGTTTGAAAAGATATAGTCAATGTTAAAGTTTTCAAATTTTCACTCAGTGACTTTGACCTTTTACCTGACCAAAAAATGTTTGGCGGATTTTTATTAAGGTTCTTAGATCTATTCACATACAGAATATGAAGCCTCTAGCTATTATAATTTATGAGCTGTAGCAAACTCTAGATTTTGACCTCTTGACCTCTGTGACCTTGACCTAACCTAAGTGAAATGAGAATAATACTGTTCAACTTCATATAACCAATATGAAGGTCTTATCACATCTGGTTGGAAAGATATAGGCAATGGTTAAGTTTTCAAATTTGCATTCAGTGAACTTGACCTTTGACCTGACTGAATTTTTTTGTGGATTTGTACTAAGGTCCATTAGATCTATTCACATATGGAGTATCAAGCCTCTAACAATTGTAATTAACGCGCTATAGCAAAATCTATATTTTGACCTTTTGACTTTGTGACCTTGACCTTTGACCTGACCTTAGTGAAATTTGCATTATGTTGTTCAGCTTCATATCACCAATATTCAGGCCAAATATGAGGTCATATCACATCTGGTTTAAAAGTTATGTGCCAGGTTAAAGTTACGGACAGACAGACAGGGCAAAAACAATATCTGCCGATCTAAAGATCCGGTTGCATAAAAATACGTATAAGAAAGAAAAAAACGTTCCTATATATCAATGTCTAGAAAAAACCTGAAAGGATGTATCAGTTGTCTGTTTTAAAATTTTAAAATTTGCACTCAGTGACCTTGACCTTTGACCTGACTTAATTTTTTTGTGGATTTGTATTGAACTATATTAGATTTATTCACATGTAGAATTTTAAGCCTCTAGCAATTGTAAATAAAGAGCTTTAGCAAAATCTATATTTTGACATTTTTACCTTTTCGACCTTGACATTTGATCTGACCTTAGTGGAATTTGCATAATGCTGTACAGCTTCATATGACTAATATACAGACCAAATATAAAGGTCATATCACATCTGGTTTAAAAGTTATGTGCCAGGTTAAAGTTGTGGCAGACAGACATACAGAGCACAAAAAAATATGCCCTGATCTAAAGATCGGGGGGGGGGAATAAAATACGTATATGAAAGAAAAAACGTTCCTACGAAAATATTTCAATATCTAAGTATTAGTTGTCGCTCAGTGTCATTCAGCATACTTAGGTCAATGAAAGTAAAATTGTGTACATTTTGCTTGGGAATAAAAATTTATTTCAGCTTCAAGACTGTCTATATCACAATACATATCACGTCTGAAACCTGGGTATATTCCTATTTACTGATATAACCTTGCTTGTATTGGATTCTGTAACATGAATAACAAATTGCACTCGGAAATCTACACAGGTTATACGTTATCATGGTTACTAACAACGTCATTATGTTGGTAGACCTATGGTATGAGAGATGACTCTGTATCTAATTAAATAAAATTAACGTTTGTGTTAGGCCTAAAAACTTTTTAAGTTGTAAGCAAATTAAACAGAATGTCGTTCTAGGCAAAAACAAACTTTTAAGTTGTAAGAAAATTTACCCATCAAACATACTAATTTTTCCGTGCAAGTAACTGTCCCATAATTCTATAGTTTATAATGAGTGCATTTGTTTACACTTTCTGCATTGATATATGAAAGTAATGGAAAATATTAAAGTAGTATTTTTGTAAGGTAAGACATTCTTTTGAATGATTTTCATAGCGGCGTAATTTATAGCAGTTCGGTGAATTTGCACACTTTACTTTAAATTTTGTGATGCTATATATAAACAGCAAGTTGGTATACCAATGGGCAATAATTGTACTCCTCTACTCACAGACCTTTTTTATATTCCTACGAGGATTAATGTCTTCTGGGACTCGCAAAAGGTCATAACACAAAAGAAGGTAGATCCTTGAATCTCACTGAAGGATACTTTGTTGATGTTCTTCCAATTAATAAAAAACTTTTGTTTAAAGAGTCCCATTGTTATATCATCTAGAACTAGAGATAAAGAAAACGACAGATTTTTTAGGCTTACATCAGGAATTGGACGAAAAGGGTCATCTGATTACTAAAATTTACGAAAAAAGGTACGATTTTAATTTCAAAATTATCAGTTTCTCCAAAATAGACAGTAATATTCCAGCGTATATTGGTTACAAAGTGCATGCTTAACAAATACTTGTTACGCGATAGTTAGCACAAATTATTTAGACTATTTATATAATTCGTCACCGTCTTATTAGTCAAGGGAAAAAATCCATCTCATACGATTAAAAAGCTCTTAAATAGATAATTAGTCCCTGTGGAAAAAATTAAAGTTTCGGTCCGTACTCTGATTCAACATTCTTTTTTTTACTTAACACTTGGATGATCATATAAGTTATCATGTATTGAACCAACTAATATGATTATTTAGATAGTGTCGAAAATCGTTGAACGGCAAGTGACCTTCAGATCGCGCCGTTCAACCATTTTCGACACTATCTAAATAATCATATTAGTTGGTTCAATGCATGATAACATTTTTGTGCGGTTATGCAAACCTGTTTGTGTTTAACTAAGAAAACGATAATTACAAAATGACCTACATTTAACTACACGATTATACACATAAACGTTATGTCGACTGACCGCGTACTCTGGACAATACACAGCTGAATGATGTATTGATTTTTCATGTTGTATAAACATGATAAAGTTTACATGGCGTTTTCGTAATACATGGAGCGAAAACCTTTGAAAATGAATGCAAATAAAATATTTCATATAAGTTACATGTTATTCCAAGTGTAGATGTATTTCACATTTTAATTTTTTAGTGTAAATATCAGGCTAAATTAGTTTTACATTACGTGGAAGTAAACTTTAATTACGAAATGTTTATTTATCCATGCTTACTGCATGTTTGTGAATTTTGTCCTTATGTACAATTCTCATATGTACGCTTGAATGACTTTGGTCTACATGTAGGTGAAACACTACATTATCATGATTATTGATTGTCTTGTGTAGGGTGGACATGGTTATTTAGCAGGTGGTTAATCAGCCAATAGAATCCAAGTTTACATCCGCATAACCGCACAATTTCTTTTTACTGTCTTCGACCTTTCAATAACAGTTGTTGTTACTACCGGACACTACCGCAATTAAAGGGAAGGTTTTGCCACCACAAAACCGGTTTAACCCACCATTACTTTTGAAGTCATAACAATTGCGGTCGACAATTTCCCGGTGGTTTTCCTGCTTGCTTTATCCTTTTGCCTAAAGGAATTTGGCTTTTGGCGGTTCTGTTCGGTAATTTTGATATTACCCCCATTTACAAAAAAAGACATGGTGGATCTTATAAACTTTTGATATGTCTCATACTTGTATCAAATATCTCTTTATTCGCTATATTTGTGAAAATTATATTTAGGGGCGGTGTTTAAAACAGGGAGATCTAAGTAATTAAATCAGGGTCTTACTTTTCGTGTAGAAGAGAATCTGTAAAAAGAAAATGGAAAAGTAGAAATTTAGGAAAATTGCTTCGTTTTATAAATCTATATGATATATATCTACTGATGTTCATAACAATTAAGGAGTGTCAAATTAAAGCCTTAATTTTCTATTTTTTAAGTATACACAAGACAACAAAAATAATTTCAAATTTGCGAAACTCGTGCACCAGGCTATAGATTGTTTTAAACGGGGCAAACTCAGGAAATACTTTATATACCCAGTCTAATATCTGGATGACATATATTATTATATTTGTACTTTTACTTCTATGTATAAAGTATAGAAATGAATCTACTCAATAAAACATCATATTGCACAGTTGATCATGATAAATCATCATATTGCACACTTACTTTGATTGACATTTACAAGCCACACCCCTTTAACACCCACAATAGAATATACCACTCCTCTTTTGTTTGTCATCAGTGACTTCAGTCATGCCAATCAAATATAATAAAACAATTATGGCACTTCTATACTCGATCAATATGGGGTTAAACGGAGCGCAAAAGATAATATTGAACTCGGGGTAAACCCTCGTTCAATATTACTTTATTGCTCCGTTAAACCCCATATTGATCTCGTAGAAGTGCCATAATTGTATAATATTTTCTATTTCAACATATGATGTTCACTTTAAAACGATATATACTATATCAACCAAAACAAAGTGCAACAAATTAACCCAATATGTGGCAATAGAAAGACAATCTTATATAAAACAAGAATGAAAGATGAAACTTTGTAGATCTAGTGTTTAACAAATAACACAATACCGAAGTTACTGTAATGTAGTTTCTGCATATGCGCATTTCGACAACTTATGTCTCTTCAGTGTAGATCAAATCAAAAACATTTGGAAGTCCATAAACCGAAAAACGTTTAAAAGATGGTAGAGAACAAATAACTAAAATGATCTAAATAATTCAGCTAAAGACAGAGCTAGGCACGAGGGAGATACTCCTTAGTCGTACGTCTTGATGAGTTTTACGTCTTAGATATAATTTTTTTATCACTTTTTAGAAATCATCGAGATTGTGTTGCCAGTGATTGGTATTCTAATTGTGATTGGCATATTCATTTTAATTTTTATCTATAAAAGGTATGTACATTTTATGCTCTACTATTTTGTCCATAGACAGTAATTATAACATTTTGAGAGTTTTTTTTAAAATTTTGTTAAACTTCACTTCATACCACAGCTTTATTTTCGATAATGTAATGTTCTCTTAACTTATATATCAGATATCTATCAAACTTGAAAAACAAATAAGTAGGTCAAAAACTTTAAAAATTGCATTTTACAACTTCATAAAATCTACTATAACTAGATAACTAGACACCGAAGTTACTGTGAATTTACTTTCTGCATATGCGCATTTCGAAAACTTATGTCTTTTCAGTGCAGATAAAATCCAAAGGTTTGAAAGACCATAAACTCAAAGATGTTAAAAAACTGATAGAGAACTAATAACCAATATGATCTAAATATAAAGCCAAATTCAGTTAAGGACAGAGCTTTGCATGAGGGAGATACTCCTTAGTTTTCAACAAAATTTACAAAAATTTAGATATTGTAAGGTTCCAAGTAGAATCGGCTTTCGGGTCAGCACCGAAATACTGACTNGAAAAAAAATATTGATTTTCACATTTCGTTTCTAAATTGGAACAAATAATAATAAGGTGCTCGGAAATGATATTTTTATATCTTAAAACGTTTGATGGCCAAAAGGAACCAGAGGGACGAATCGAAAATCTGTTTCTGTCAAAGCACTGCATATAGACAATATTAATGCATTGACTTGACATAAACACAATATAAGGATGAGGCTTAGAAACGCGGGAAAATGCGAGCCTTTGGCGAGCATTTTCACCGTTTCGAGCCGAATCCTTATATAAAGTTTATGTCAAGTCAATGTACTGTTATTGTGTTTATACTGCAAAATTAACAAAGCAAATTTAATGTAAAAGATATCGGTAAAAATGATGATTTAAAAGTGAAGCGGACGTCGTTGGCTTGAGATGAATCTATGTTTTCTTGCAACGTCATGGAACAATCTCTACGGAAACACATTGTTGACGTCATTGAGAAAGTGTTATACGGTCAGTGACTGTATATCACTTATGTTTATACAGCCAATGTAGTTTACTTACGCAAATAGAGAGGTTGCAGTATAAAATTAATTTATTTTGCATTCTGATTCAGAAGATATATATCTTTTGATTTCTCTAATTGCAAGATTTGAAAAGATTGCCTATAGAATTGTTTATAGTTCTTTGAGTTTCCAATTGACGTTAATGCAATAGTTTCACTTAACTATTTCTATGGTGATTTTTCTTATTACTTGTCCAACTGAATCAAATCGTACGACTTTTTTTCATGATGTACCCCGCGTTTTCCTGTTTAAATACTAGACTTAACTTTTTTTCTAGTTATGATCGATATTGAACCATTATAGGCTCATTGGATATCGAAATCGATTTCTCTAGTTTAATTTGCGTTTTCATGTTTTCTTTGAATTTTGAAAAGGTTGCAGACTTTAAAAAAAATGAAAACTATTAAGGGAGTATGAGTGCCAGAATTTTTGTAATTATTCTGAGCTTTTGTTTTGAAGAACTTTGCTAATAGAACAACATGAGCAAAAAAAAATTGTAAGAATTTTTGAAATACAAGTTGTCAAAATTTTGGCGGGAAACAGTTTTCTCTAGAGTTTTCTTCATTTTCTATTAGCTGATATATGCCTCAAAATATATGAAAATATAATTGGAAGTTGATAAAATTTTGCATATTATGTAATATATACACGTTAAAGTGACATATGACCAAGAAATATGATCCATGTGCAAACAAAATTAATCCTGTATGATCGAGTGGATAAAACCTTAGGATATCGAATGCTTCTGAAATCTGACGCTCGTTCTCCCTTAATCAATTCCAAGTGCAGTTTATGTCATAATGACACCACCTCTGCATGATCTGTAAATTATCCAATGTTCACTATAAGGACCA
>MJUU01072713.1:134391-146081 GCA_002080025.1 Modiolus philippinarum
CCGATCTAAAGATCCGGTTGCATAAAAATACGTATAAGAAAGAAAAAAACGTTCCTATATATCAATGTCTAGAAAAAACCTGAAAGGATGTATCAGTTGTTTGTTTGAAAAGATATAGGCAATATGTTTTTATTAAAATTTTTAAAATTTGCACTCAGTGACCTTGACCTTTGACCTGACTTAATTTTTTGTGGATTTGTATTGAACTAGACTAGATTTATTCACTTGTAGAATTTTAAGCCTCTAGCAATTGTAAATAAAGAGCTTTAGCAAAATCTATATTTTGACATTTTTACTTTTTTGACCTTGACATTTGACCTGACCTTAGTGGAATTTGCATAATGCTGTACAACTTCATATGACTAATATACAGGCCAAATATAAAGGTCAATTCACATCTGGATTAAAAGTTATGTGCCAGGTTAAAGTTGTGGCAGACAGACATACAGAGCACAAAAAATATGCCCCGATCTAAAGATCGGGGGGTGGGGGGAATAAAAATACGTATATGAAAGAAAAAACGTTCCTACGAAAATATATTTCAATATCTGAGTATTAGTTGTCGCGCAGTGTCATTTAGCATACTTAGGTCAATGAAAGTAAAATTGTGTACATTTTGCTTGGGAATAAATTCATTTCAGCTTCCAGACTGTCTATATCACAATACATATCACGTCTGAAACCTGGGTAACATAAAATTATATTCCTATTTACTGATATAACCTTGCTTGTATTGGATTATGTAACATGAATAACAAATTATACTCGGAATTACAAAAACAGGAAAACAGCAAACACAGGTTATACGTTATCATGGTTACTAACAACGTCCTTATGTGTTCGGCCTAAAAACTTTTTAAGTTGTAAGCAAAAAAAAAAAAAAAAAAACAAGCAAATGTCGTTCTAGGCAAAAACAAACTTTTAAGTTGTAAGAAAATTTACCCATCAAACATACGTGCAAGTAACTGTCCCATAATTCTATAGTTTATAATGAGTGCATTTATTTACACTTTCTGCATTGATATATGAAAGTAATGGAAAATATTAAAGTAGTATTTCTGTAAGGTAAGACATTCTTTTGAATGATTTTCATAGCGGCTTAATTTATAGCAGTTCGGTGAATTTGCACACTTTACTTTAAATTTTGTGATGCTATATATATATATATATATATTTTATTTAGAAGCTACCCCTTTACAGCGGGGGCGCCTATCACCAGGGTAGTAGTGATGGCGCGTCTAATAATAATAAATTATGCTATATACAGACTATATACATCAAATTAAATCAAATGTCAAAATATTAAAACATGTGTCCACACTATAAAATGTTCTAATGCTCGTGAATTAATAAACAAACATAATTTCTAATAATAAAAGCAAGATCCCTAAATGAACTGCACATACATAATATCAAAGTATAAAATCATGTCATGTCATAAGAAAAGATCTCAAATTAAAACATTCCATTAAAAACTTTTTTCCATTAAAATCGTAAAATGAGCCTATTTGTTCATTAAAAAGATATCCAACATCACCAATTAAAAATTGTAATTTTGCACTTGGCGACAGTTCCATAAAATGAGTTTGACAGTCACTATTTATGTGAAAACTAAAGTTAAATAAGGCATCGAATTGTTTACGAATATCTTCGAGGGCAGTACATTCCAATAAAAAGTGTTCGAGATCCTCACTTTCCCCGGTTTTGCACATTAAACAAAGATCATTTTCAACCATGTTCATTCGCGATAAAAATTTCCGAAGCGGAATCGTTTTGGCTCTAGCTAATAATTTTAGTCTAGACATCCGAAAATCATTTCCACTAAGATAAGGTTGCTTTCCTATGCTTACATGAAAGTGCTGGTATAAATCCAGACTACTTTTTGAATGAACCTCCAAAATAAGACTTTGTCTTGCAGCCGATCCAAAATATTTGTTTAAATTATCATTGCTTAAAGATTCCAACGAGTTACCTGAAGGAATAATTTCGGACAAGATTTCAGTATTTAATGAAATGGTAATGCCAGACATTTTCCTTTTGACGAACCATTTCATTAAATACTTGCTTACATAGGCGCTCGTTGGATAATTTAGATAGACGTTTAAAATATAAAATTTTTTGCCTGTCAATATATGTCGAAATAGGTTCCCAACCTAATTCCAAAAGTAAAGCAGATCGGGGGAGGTTAAGTTTCGTGTGCAATACAATTTTACCAACCTTGTATTGCCAACTATCCAAAGCATCTCTACTTCTTTTGGAAAGTGGCATCCACACTGCACATGCATGGGCAAGTGAGGGTCTAATCACCGAGTTCCACAGAGCATCCCCGAATTCTAAGCGTTTGAAATCCCCATGTTCCCCAAGCACACGTGTGATATAATTTAAGTGTTTTTCGGTCTTTTCCTTTAAATAGCTATCAACATGAAAGGTAGATTTCAAAGAACTGCTGACGTAATAACCTAAGTATTTGAACTCATTTACAACATCGATAGTCTCGTCATCTAACCTCCATTTATAGCTTTTATTGATCTTGCTGCCAATTGTCATAATTTTAGATTTTTTCGGGTTAAAACGAAGATTCCACTTCTTCGCAAAATTTACGGAGATACCTAAAGCTTTTGTAGTTCTTCTGCCGAGGATGCAAATAAAACAACATCGTCAGCAAAAAGAAGACATTGCAAAATTTGGGATGAAATGTTTACGCCAATGTTACTCTCCTTTAATATTTTGACTAAATCATTCATCAGTACTGAAAAAAGCGTAGGGGACATAACACATCCTTGCTTCACACCGTATTCCTGATCAAACCAGTCAGATTCGACATCTCCAAAAACTACTTTATTCTGGACATTTTTATATATCTGTTGAACTAATCTCCAACATTTTCCTTGAATACCACAATTCCATAAGTTTTCAAGAAGACCATTACGCCAAACTCGGTCGAAAGCTTTAGACAGATCTAAAAATGCAACATACATAGGTTTTTTGTGTGTTTTAGCCAAAGAACAAATTCCCTGTAAAGTAAAAATATGGTCTTCTATGCGTCTATTTTTCCTAAAAGCGCCTTGACTTTCCCCTAAAATATTATTTTTTCCATATAGTTGAGCATTGTTGACTCTAGAGTTTTTGAGAATAATTTATATACATTGGAGGACAACATATATATCAACAGCAAGTTGGTATACCAATGGGCAATAATTGTACTCTCTACTCACAGACCTTTTTTATATTCCTACGAGGATTAATGTCTTCAGGCACTCGCAAAAGGTCATAACACAAAAGAAGCTAGATCCTTGAATCTCACTTAAAGATACTTTGTTGATGTTCTTCCAATTAATAAAAACTTTTGTTTAAAGAGTCCTATTGCTATATCATCTAGAACTAGAGATAAAGAAAACGACAGATTTTTTTTAGGCTTACATCAGGAATTGGACGAAAAGGGTCATCTGATTACTAAAATTTACGAAAAAAGGGACGATTTTAATTTCAAAATTACCAGTTTCTCCAAAATAGACAGTAATATTCCAGCGTATATTGGTTACAAAGTATATGCTTAACAAATACTTGTTACGCGATAGTTAGCATAAATTATTTAGACTATTTATATTCGTCACCGTCTTATTAGTCAAGGCTTAAAAAAATCCGTCTCATACGATTAAAAAGCTCTTCAATAGATAGTTAGTCCCTTGTGGAAAAATTTAAAGTTTCGGTCCGTACTCTGATTCAACATTCTTTTTTTACTTAACACTTGGATGATCATTTCTTTTTACTGTCTTCGACCTTTCAATAACAGTTGTTGTTGAGTTACTACCGGACACTTCCGCAATTGAAGGGAAGGTTTTGCCACCATAAAACCGGTTGTTTGAAGTCATAACAATTGCGGTCGACAATTTTCCGGTGGTTTTTCCTGCTTGCTTTATCCTTTTCCCTAAAGGACTTTGGCTCTTGACGGTTCTGTTCGGTAATTTTGATATTACCCCCATTTACAAAAAAGACATGGTGGATCTTTTTTTGATATGTCTTATAATTGTATCAAATATCTCTTTATTCGCTATTTTTGTGAAAATAATATTTAGGGACGGTGTTTAAAACAGGGAGATCTAAGTAATTAAATCAGGGTCTTACTTCTCGTGTGGAAGCGAATCTGTAAGAAGAAAATGGAAAGGTAGAAATTTAGGAAAATTGCTTCGTTTTATAAATCTATATGATATATATCTACTGATGTTCATAACAATTAAGGAGTGTCAAATTAAAGCCTTAATTTTCTATTTTTTAAGTATACACAAGACAACAAAAATAATTTCAAATTTGCGAAACTCGTGCACCAGGCTATAGATTGTTTTAAACGGGGCAAACTCAGGAAATACTTTATATACCCAGTCTAATATCTGGATAACATATATTATTATATTTGTACTTTTACTTCTATGTATAAAGTATAGAAATGAATCTACTCAATAAAACATCATATTGCACAGTTGATCATGATAAATCATCATATTGCACACTTACTTTGATTGACATTTACAAGCCACACCCCTTTAACACCCACAATAGAATATACCACTCATCTTTTGTTTGTCATCAGTGACTTCAGTCATGCCAATCAAATATAATAAAACAATTATGGCACTTCTATACTCGATCAATATGGGGTTAAACGGAGCGCAAAAGATAATATTGAACTCGGGGTAAACCCTCGTTCAATATTACTTTATTGCTCCGTTAAACCCCATATTGATCTCGTAGAAGTACCATAATTGTATAATAGTTTCTATTTCAACATATGATGTTCACTTTAAAACGATATATACTATATCAACCAAAACAAAGTGCAACAAATTAACCCAATATGTGGCAATAGAAAGAAAATCTTATATAAAACAAGAATGAAAGATGTGACTTTGTAGATCTGGTGTTTAACAAATAACAAAATACCGAAGTTACTATAATATTAGTTTCTGCATATGCGCATTTCGACAACTTATGTCTTTCAGTGTAGATCAAATCAAAAACATTTGGAAGTCCATAAACCGAAATACGTTTAAAAGCTGGTAGAGAATAAATAACTAAAATAATCTAAATAGAGGAGAAGCCAAAATTCAGCTAAAGACAGAGTTAGGCACGAGGGAGATACTCCTTAGTCGTACGTCTTAATGAGTTTTACGTCTTAGATATAATTTTTTATCACTTTTTAGAAATCATCGAGATTGTGTTGCCAGTGATTGGTATTCTGGTTGTGATTGGCATATTCATTTTAATTTTTATCTATAAAAGGTATGTACATTTTTATGCTCTACTATTTTGTCCATAGACAGTAATTATAACATTTTGAGAGTTTTTTTTTAATTTTGTTAAACTTCACTTCATACCACAGCTTTATTTTCGATAATGTAATGTTCTCTAAACTTATATATCAGATATCTATCAGACTTGAAAAACAAATAAGTAGGCCAAAAACTTTAAAAATTGCATTTTACAACTTCATAAAATCTACTATAAATAAATAACTAAATACCGAAGTTACTGTGAATTTACTTTCTGCATATGCGCATTTCGACAACTTATGTCTCTTCAGTGCAGATAAAATCTAAAGGTTTGAAAGACCATAAACTCAAAGATCTTAAAAAACTGATAGAGAACTAATAACCAATAAGATCTAAATATAAAGCCAAATTCAGTTAAGGACAGAGTTTGCATGAGGGAAATACTCCTTAGTTTTCAACAAAATTTACAAAAATTTAGATATTGTAAGGTTCCAAGTAGAATCGGCTTTCGGGTCAGCACCGAAATACTGACTGCCTGGCTGGTGAATACCCTCGGGGACTAACAGCCCACCAGCAGTGGCATCGACCCAGTGGTAACAAATAACTAAATACCGAAGTTACTGGAAAAGCTTTTCAAATTGAAAGTTTGTTATCCCTGAAAATCAAATAAGAATATCTGATGCCGTATATCTTGTGTGATGTTTTCAACGTTTGGGGAAAGTATTTCATTTCGGGGTAAAAGGGTTCAAACATTTCGAAATAAACTTTAAAAAATGTTTTTAGACAAAGAGAGAATAAAAATCAAATAGATCCTTTCTCAGCTGGTGACAGAATATTCAAAATTGAAAATTTCGACTATTTCAAGCAAATTTTTTTAATTTCTTATCAGGTTCGACATTTTTATGTTAGTAAAATTGATAATAACCTGAAGAATATTGAAAGAACGAAAACATGACAACCGGACTTGAACGTTAAACGTTTTCTAGAATATAGCGAAGGATTAAAATCCGAGGTTAATATAAATGTGGTTTCTGCAGGTTGAGATTTCGGTAAAGTATATCTCTTCAGTGCAGATAAAATGAACGTATATGATATACAAAAGCAAAAGCTAAAATTGAACGAGGAACGAATAGGATTTGCACAAAAAATAATCTAAGGATAGAGCTTTGCACGAGACAGATTCCACTTTGCTTTGAACAAAAATCTAAAAAAAAAAATAGCTATAGTAGTTTCAAATATAATCGGTATTCGAGACAGTGCGTTAGATAGTTAAATTTGTGATTTTCAACATGCGAGCTTTAGCGAGCATATTAAAATCAGAAATTTAACTATCGAGAATGGAGAAATATCGTAATTCACGAGCAAAGGAAAGATATATTGTTTCTCCAATGACTTTTACTGTGTTTCGGGTGCATATTCAATGGTTCAGCACGGGTGGCAACGTTTGCCGCGCTATCTGAAAGCTTAGTAACGGTGACGTCACAATGGACTTTATGAATGAAATGAAACGTTGCGGGAAACATCACACAGAAATTTAACCAAAGTGTGGATAAAAAATAATACGTATTTTTAACCAACTGGGTTAACACGCTAAGAATTGGAGAATGTCGTTTCTCTAATATTTTGTCTAGCTTAAACCGGTTATGGCCCGTTAGATAAATTTTCATATTCAATATTGAATAAAGCCGGGCACTATATCCCACCAAACTGATTGGGAATACTATTCTCGGTGTTTATCATTTATCATTTGTGGAAAAGATTACACCACTTTATCCCGATTATAACCATATTTTATCCACTCTCGATAATTCAATTTTAAAATTTTAAAATGCTCGGCAAGCCTCGCAATCAAAATTTAAAAAAATTAAGTATCTCTAGTGGATAAAATTTGGTAATGAATGGGATCTTGTGGTGTAATCTATATATATTTTTCCAAATTGCTTCGATTTTCAATTTAATGTGAGAAATTTCCTTTTGATAGAGCGATCACTGGTGTTGTGCTTGCCTATCTCGGGCAATATTCAAGTGACGTTTGGTTTAAATTAAACTTTAAACTGATTCTGTATGAGAATATATCGCAAGGAAGAAAAAAACACAAAATAAAACTTTAGTTAAAGCCATACTTGCGAGGGAATGTCAGATTTTAGCTTTTGCCCCAGACAAAGAGGCACTCTAGCGATGACACTTTATCATACCGACTGGGAATATTCTTGGAGGATATAATAGATCATTATACCCTTTTTCTCGGGAATCGTGTTTAAATTGATATTGGAAGTAAGAACTCATTAAAGCAAGATGGTGCAGAAATATACAACAACTGACGATACTTTACATTACTTCAATAAAGATGGAGCTTTAATAGCGTGATTTATTCATAATTTTATTTGTTTTCAGCTTCGTTTGAAAAAAGAAATCTATGTACTCAATTCAATTACTTGTGTTTTACAAGGGAATCTTTTCAACCTTTTTCCTTTAGCAATCGATCGAGTTCTAAAACCGCTTCTGGAATAGTATTCACACATTTGGGAAATTTATAAAATAAACAAATGTTAATATTGTATTTATAGTTTAACCAAGGAAATGGGTTCTTACAAAAACGAATATTGCGCTAAGACAATTCATACTCAATTACTCCATATCCATCCATATTTTTGTCAGAGGTCTTTCATTTGTTGCATACTAGTATTTGAAATGAATAGTTTTTCGAATGTTAATAGGAAAGGATGCTGTCAACAAAGCAATGAAATGTACAGAACAACTACTGGTCCAGGTGAAGGAACATGTCTCACTATACATTCATCTGCAGAATCTAGTGCCGTTGAAGAACTTTAATATGTTTTATATTCGATGCTGCCTTTCATAGTGATAATTTAAAGCATGAAGTGAAAACGATGAAGACAGACTTTTAATTAGACAGCATTTCTAACATATTACTCTTTAGTGCTGGACAGGACTATCTGGAAACGAAGAGTTGACAGACCACTTTGGAAATACATAATTGTTACATTGTCTTCTCTAACCGTTCACTATAACTCACTTCTGTCATTCACAAAAAGGCTAGTGATGCCAAACATTGAACGCGGTGAATGAAAGCACCAATTATTTCGTAAAATAGTAGTGTTCATTTGATTGAAGGAACAAAAAACTTGCCATGGCATGTGGACAAGGACAACAGTTACTTTAGTAGCAACACTGGTGGTCGTGTGTTGAATGCATTATATGAAAAACGAAATTAGAATGAACCGAAAACTAACTGCTTTGATGTTAGATTGCAATAATCAGAATTAAAACTTTGATGTGTTCTGATGCAGTCGGAATGTGCGAAGGTGACTGTGCACTAAGCGAAAACCAATGACTGAGCTTGAGTGAAGATGTTATATAGCAATAAACTGACTAATACATTTGATTTTGGTTGATCAATACCAGCAATATATTCAATATTTAGATTAAACATTAACCATTATTTTGACATCCCATTTCTTACCTTTCCAATTCATTCAGTCTTACTCCTTATAGAGTACATATGTCAAGGTAGTTTCTTACAGCTAAACAATGAGAGAATATGGATTAAATACACATGAGTTAAAGTCTCTGTAAATACATTGTAGAAACATGCAATGGAACCAGCCTTTATTTCTTTATTGTTGTTCTTCATCTTGAAGTCGACACAAACTTCAACAGTGAGCCATGTTCATACCTCACAGCAGGTTAAAGACGGTCCGTAGTATCGGTTTGAGCTGCTTTTAGTGCTAAATGTCGAGAAACGATAAATCCATATGCCCCTTTCGTCATCAGTAGATGAATCGTTGTCAACAAACATAAAATTAACTTGCAAAGTTCTCTTACAGTATCTTCGGTATTTAGTCATTTGTTACAACTGGGTCGATGCCACTGCTGGTGGACTGTTAGTCCCCGAGGGTATTCACCAGCCCAGTAGTCAGTACTTTGGTGCTGACTCGAAAGCCGATTCTATTTGGAACCTTACAATATCTAATTTTTGTAAATTTTGTTGAAAGCTAAGGAGTATCTCCCTCATGCAAAGCTCTGTCCTTAGCTGATTTTGGCTTTACATTAGATCATATTGGTTATTTGCTCTCTATCAGTTTTTTAACATCTTTGAGTTAATGGTCTTCCAAACGTTTAGATTTCATCTGCACTGTAAAGACATAAGTTGTCGAAATGTGCATATGCAGAATTTAAATTCACAATAACTTCGGTATTTAGTCATTACAACAGTTTTCATCCGTTACCCGACAAAAAGAATATAGAAGACAATCACAACACATGAACATCTACAGGGCACTCATCAAGTCAATTGCAAGAAACTTTGCATAATAAATAACTAAATATCGAAGTTACTGTGAATTTAGATTCTGCACATGCGCATTTGGACATCTAAGGTCTTTTCAGTTCAGATTAAATCTTAACGTCTGGAAGACCATAATCAATAAGATGTTGGCAGTATTAACAGAATGGTCAGAGTAACATTCGGAAATTCCATAAAGAATTTAATACCAAAATTTGAAAAGTAGATAAGTTTATCCATATGAGATTTTCTCCAAAGAACAAGTACATCGTAAAAGAAATGTAGAGAGAGCATACATCTGTACCAAGGGCATTTCTCTTCCTCGTTTTCACTGAAATGCTGATAATATATTGACAAAAAATGAAAAAAAAATAGAAACGTTAACTTTCATTCTTTACGTAATAGGGGACATTAAAGGATATTCTGTATGATTCCGTCTAAAAAAGAAACAATCCAAAGACAATGGCAACATCGGAAACACAAGTACAGCACAGAAAAGGAAAAAAGAAACACAAACACATATGAACAACAAAGACACAAATTAAAACGATGAGTGAAATCAGGTGCACCGGTAGAGTAAGCGACCCCTGCCTCTTATTAGACATCCGCTACGTTGAACTTGTCAACTCTGGTAGAAAAATGATTTTCAGTACAGGAAACAATCTTAAGCTTTTAAAAGGAAAGATCGGTTACCTTTAGGATCCAATGACCTGATATTTTACAGGTAAACTGTCTTCTCATTGATACTGCAGATGTTTATTGTAATTCGTGACAATAATCTTTACTAAATCATTCGGGAAGTTTTGGTAGTGCGACAGTGTTTTACCAACTGACTAGGGTCCTTCAGCTAGCCAGATGTTAAGCAGCGAGCAATCCTCGACCCATCTTTCTAAATTGCGTATTGTCTTATTCTTTCCTTTTCAAGATAGTGGTTATGCCGTGAGTAGTATACATGTTTTGGGTTTATTTGAATGTTTCTTATACTACAGGAAAAGAAATAGAGAAAGTGGAGTTTTGGTACCCATAAACCGATTTAACCCTACCGCTATGTCTTTTATTGGTGTTCCTTTGTGCATTATGGCAAGTGATATTGTGATTTTCGGCAATTTTATGTTTTTCTGCTTTCTTTTCAATTTCAAGTTGCAAATTATATTGTATTTTTGTATTTTATGAACTTTAAATTATCTTAACTATCCTAGATATATGTTTTTCTAGACCTGTGTGGTAGTTTGCATCTTTTTTCAAAGCATTTTCAGGTTACTTCAACTGTTATTTTAATCCGTGCAGTTAATATTACATCAAGAGTTCAGTTGTTTTGTAATTCCGTAAAATCATATCCGTAGAGACTAATTTTAACATGATTATCGCCCTCTTAATATTTAAAGGAGTCCTTTCTTTTTGTGTTGAACTACTATAGGAAAAATGAAAGGATATTGAGTGAATGTACATGTGACAAAAACGCACACGATACATAGAAAATCCAGTTTATCAAGGACAGGGCTTTTATTCCTGTCTACATCTTGATGTCGAATGAGGGTCTCCAAACCAGAGGTGAACAATATTCACCCCCTCAAGCGAGATCAAAAAGGCCCCTAGCGTGCACTCAAGCGGTATTCCTGACAAAAACTATATCAAGGTCACTCACTATACTTTTTCAGTAAAGCCCTATTAGCAAAGTTTCAAGTAATTTTTTGTTTGTTTGTTTTTGTTGTTTTTTTTTTCATAAAAAAAAAAGAAAAACTACAAGAGATCACCATTTATTGATCATTTAAACACAAAAAGAATAGCTTTCTCTGAATTGTGCCCTGTGGTATAAACTTGTTTGGGTACCCATAAACCGGTTTAACCCTACCGCTGGCTGTTGCTAGTGCCGGTACCAAGTCCGGCTATCCTAAGTTCCTATCATTATCTATGTTTGTCTTTTGTCATTTTATTGTCCCCCGCCGCACCGCGACGGTGGGACATAGTAATGGTCTGCGTCCGTGTGTCCGTCCATCCGTCCGTCCGTCCGTCCGTCTGTCCGTCACACTTTCTTGTGGACGCAACTCCTCGGAAACCGTGTATTGGATTTTGTTCAAATTTTGTAGGATTGTTAGTCACTATATGTACTAGATCAT
>MJUU01072714.1:0-20690 GCA_002080025.1 Modiolus philippinarum
TTCAGAGAAGAATGTCTTTGAATGTGTTTTTCCCATAGGGTCCAATGTTAAACTATGTCCCCTGCTGGTGACCATCTTGGAATACTTACCAGACACATTCTTCGATAGGTACCGACTATGGACAGTTGTCACCAAGTATGGTTCCAATGTGGCAAGTAGATTCAGCAGTTTTCACGGTAATTTAAAGCCCCACTATCCATTACAACCCATTTCAGACCATCATTCAAAAAAAAATTTGGGCAGGTGTTCCCCTCATAATTTAGATAATGCATATTGCTGAAATCAAAACATTCCAAGTCCCTCTTGTTTTGACAGGTGTTCCCCTTTATAATCTAGTTTAAATATATTTCTTATATTGTGAAGAAAACTATGAAGCACAATACGACAATCAAGCTTACATTGTAAGTTATACAGTTGAACTTCAGTGTCTCAAACTTTGGTAGCTGGAACACCACCAATATCTTGAACTGTATTTAAAAGTCTGATCATGTTTTACTATATTTCATTGTTTGGCTTTTTTGACAAAAAACATTCTTGCTAAGGACCACTTTTGACACCAGTTTTGAAGTCAAAACATCATTTTGTAAATGGCAGGCAATGACAATTTTCAACATCAGTTTTAAAGTCACAACATCAATATCTATTTGGAAACCAAATTTCATTGAAATTGGACAATGTTGAATTTTCCCGCCTTTTTTGGCAGTCATTTTGTAAATGATGTTCAACAAATAATTTTCAACATCAGTTTTTGAAGTCGCAACATCAATATCTATCTCAGAAACCAAATTTTATTGAAATCGGACAATGTTGAATTTTCCCGCCTTTTTTGGCGGCCATTTTGAAAATGGCGGTCAACAAACAATTTTCAACACTGGTTTTGAAGTCGCAACATCAATATCTATTTGGAAACCAAATTTTATTGAAATTGAACAATGTTGAATTTTCCTGCTTTTTTTTGGCAGCCATTTTGAAAATGGCGGTCAAAGAACGATTTTTCAACACCACTTTTGAAGTCAGCACAGCATGGCAAACATTTTATCAATTTACACTTAACCTTCATCTTCTATAGTTTTGGAAATAACAGATGAAAAATATGAAAATTTTGAAAATTCTGTGAAAAAAGGGCAATAACTCCTACAAAGGTTTTTGGATTTTCTCCAAAATTTCAGGGTGGGTGGATCTTGATATGCTGAACATTTTTGCAAATTAAAGTTGACCTCTATCTGCTTTAGTTTCTTGGATAAAAAATAAAAACATCAAAATTTTGAAAAATTTCCGGAAAAAGGGCAATTACTAAAAAACCGGTAATCAAATTTTCTTCAAAATTGCAGGGAGGGTAGATCTTGCCATGCTGATCACTTTTACTTCTGTCCGATTTTTGATATCTGTAACGGTTTTCGAATTATTTGCCAAAAACAGCAAATTATCCCTATGTGCTATCTTTAATAACGGCAGCCATGTTGTTGAGTCCTCGGACTAATCGAACACAATTTTGAATCTAGATACCCTGGTAATGATTCAGACCAAGTTTGGTTAAAATTGGCCTAGTGGTTTCAGAGGAGAAGATTTTTAAAATAAAAGAAAATGTGTCCATGGGACACAGATGCCCCCACCATACAGATATTTCGTCAAACAGGAAGTAGATGAGTGACAGACTTGAAAAGGGAAGACACGGTACAACTCATCATACCAAAGCTTCAGTCCAAATATCAAATCATTCCTGCTTACACAAGCTTAGAAATCTTTGACAAAAATTTTCAATATATGGCTATAATGGGAAAAATCAAAGTTTTCGTCAAACAGGAAGTAGATGAGTGACAGACTTGAAAAGGGGAGACACGGTACAACTCATCATACCCAAACTTCAGACCAAATATCAAATCATTCCTGCATACACAAGCTGAGAAATCTTTGACGAAAATTTCAGACGTACGTACAGACGTACGGACGGATGTAAGGAAGGACGGACAAGGGTAAAACTTAATGCTCCCGTCGCTTAACGGTGGAGGCATAAAAAGTTAACGACGGACAGATGTATGGACGACGGACGGACGACGGACGCCAAGTGATGGCAATAGCTCACATAGCCTTTTAGGCCAGGTGAGCTAAAAAAAAAACATCAAAATCTGATCTAAAATAAAAATTTCACATATTTCTAAAAATTGCAATTCTGGCCCCTTTGACCCCTTATAGCTGAAAAACCGAGAGAGCTATGCCAAATCTGTTGACATACTACTGAAAGCCTACAATGAGAGGAATCTAAAGAAAAAAATCCCATTGAAATCAGATGGAAAAAATAAAAATTCTTGGTAATCTGCAAATTTGCAATTTTGGCCCTGTTAGGCCCCTCATAGCTAGGAAAGGAAACAAATTATCAAAAATCTGGTGGTGCAGCTGTGTCTTAATTTTTCTTAAGGAATCCATTGCAAAAAACTGCATCAAAATCGGACTAAAAATAAAAAATTGAAATTTTTGAAATTCGCCCCTTTTTGAATTCATTTAATTTCGTGGGTATCAATTTTCTTGGGTAGAGGAAAAAAAAAGGCATTTTGTGGTATACGTAAATTTGTGGATTGCCACTTGTTCCAAAAAACCTTTTTTAATTTTTAATTTTTTTAATTTAAATTAATGAAATAATCTAAAATTCATGGCTTCAGTACCTTCCATATTGATGTCAAAACATCAAAATTTAGAACTGTACCTGTAATTAAAGTGTGACTTGTAACTCACAATTATGTGTAAATATTATGTAATTAGGTAATCATCTGTCATAACCTTACTCCATTTGTCATTTATAAATAAACATGCACCTGTACTGATGGCAAAAAACACATCCTTTTTCAGCAAAACATAATTAAAACTGTAATAGTTTAAGGATGGTCACTCCTCAAGTTTATTACATCAAGGATTCTATTTATTGGAATATGGATCTTACATCATTTTAAGCCAAAAATATTGATAGGTCAGTGTGGCCGTTTTTGAGTTTCAAACGCCTGAAATTTTGGTGGGAAACCTAACTTCTCTAGGCTTTTCATTCACTTTGCATTTAGGTAATCAACCATTGAAATGCGATGAAGGCATATCAAGTATTTATTCAAATTTTTTCAGAAGTCTATTGAAGATATATACTATCAAATTTTGAAAAGAAAATTGGGGGTCAGTGTGCAAAATATTCTAATACATAATAATGTATAAAACAAGAGAATTCCGAAAGTCAGAGGCAGTTTTAAAAACCTGAGGAGGGACAATCCTTAATTAATGATATATTACCCAAACTAAATTGAGATGGTTCTTGTCCAAATTAAACTTCTTAACTGGAAATCAACACTTAAGCGTAATTGAAAAACAAAATAAGAAGACAGTTATCACTAATTTGTTAACTGGAAAGCACTTGTAAATAAAGCATTTAAACTTATTTTGCTGCTATTAAAGGTTCAAGAGAATGCATATCTACCATATTTTGGATATATGAGCTTGTTTGGGGCTTAGGTACAAGAGCAAGGTTTATGGTCTTCCTTGATCAGGTCCTTCATATGTTTTGTTCATTCGCTTGCACAAGAAAATTATATTTCGTTGAGTATTTGAATTCGTGGTTTGGTGACACCCACGAAAATTGGTACTCTTTGAATAACTAGAGGCTCACATGAGCCTGTATCGCTCACCTGGTGACTGGTTTTATTCATTGTCACAGAGAGACCACCCATTCATACTATAAATCAGTTCACCAGATGTTACATTTTCAATCTTGGATGAGTTACAAACATAAAAATTACAAACTTTGAAAGGCAACACCCAAAGACAATCGTAACCAAACTTGGTTCCAATTGGCTCAGTAGGTTTAGAGGAGAAGACATGTGAATGCATTTCCCATAGGGTCCCTATATTAAACTATGTTCCACGCTGGCGGCCATCTGGATGAGGTACAAATGTCAAAATCACAAACTTTGAAGGGGACAAGCCAAGGACTATTGTGACCAAGTTTGGCTCAATTTGGCTTGGTAGTTTCAGAGGAGAAAATCTTTGGATGCATTTCCCATAGGGTCCCTATGTTAAACTATGTTCTCTGCTGGCATCCACCTTCAATGAGGTATGAACATAAAAATCACAAACTTTCAAGGGGACCACCTAAATACTATTGTGATTAAGTTTGGTTCCAATTGGCTCAGTAGTTTCAGAGAAGATCTTTGAATACATTTCCAATAGGGTCCTATGTTAAACTATGTCCTGTGCTGACAACCATCTTAGATGAGGTATGAACATAACAAGAGTTGTCAGAAGACAACATAGCTCACCGGGGATTCCAGTAACCTCAATGCACAATAAATTCGAAAGTAATAAAAAGCTTTCTTCACAGGAAAGTTACATATCAAATATAAACACCCTATCATTAAACAACTTAATTCTAGAAGCAAAGTTAAAAGTTTTTAAAAAATTGCCCTCAGGGCAAGGTCAAGGTCAAAATGTCTAAAAATTTGGTATCACCAGAAAGCTCTCACAATAAAGAAGTTACATACAAAATATAAACACCCTACCACTAAAGGCTGACCTTCTAGAGGAAAGGTTCAATTTTTTTTTACAAATTGCCCTCAGGGTAAGGTCAAGGTCAAAATGTCTACAAGTATGGTACCAGAAGAAAGCCCTCGTCATCAGGAAGTTGTATACCAAATATGAACACCCTCCACTAAAACCTACCTTCTAAAGGCAAGGTTTAAGTTTTTTTTAAAATTGCCCTAAGGGCAAGGTCAAGGTCAAAATGTCTACAAATATGGTAAAACTAGAAAGCTCTCATCATAAGGAAGTTACATACCAAATATGAACACCGAAACACTAAAAGCCTACCTTCTAGAAGCAAGGTTAAAGTTTTTCAAAAATTTGCCCTTAGGGCAAGGTCAAGGTCAAAATGTCTACAAATATGGTACAACTAGAAAGGTCTCATCATAAGGAAGTTACATACCCAATATGAACACCCTACCACTAAAAGCCTACCTTCTAGAAGCAAGGTTAAAGTTAAAAATTGCCCTAAGGACAAGGTCAAGGTCAAAACGTCTACAAATATGGTACCACAAGAAAGCTCTCATCATAAGGAAGTTACATACCAAATATGAACACCCTACCACTAAAAGCCTACCTTCTAGAAGCAAGGTTAAAGTGTTTTAAAAATTGCCCTAAGGGCAAGGTCAAGGGCAAAATGTCTACAAGTATGGTACCAAAAGAAAGCTCTCATCACAAGGATGTCATATACCAAATATCAACATCCTAGTTCTTCAGGTCTCCATTCCACAGGCCAGGTTAAAGTTTTGCTGACGACACCGACGCTGGGGTGATGACAATAGCTCTCCGGACATTCGTTTAGGCGAGCTTAAAATCACAAACTTTAAAGGGGACCAGCCAAGGACAATTGTATCCAAGTTTGGTTCCTATTGGCTTATAGTGGTTTCAGGAGAAAAGACCTTTGAATGTATTTCACATAGGTTCCCTATGTTAAACTATGTTCCCTGCTGGCAGCCATCTTGGATGAGGTACAACCACAAAAATCACAAATTTTAAAGGGGACCACCTGAGGACTATTGTGACAAAATTTGGTCCACATTGGCTCAGTGGTTTCAGAGGAGAAGATCTTTGATTGCATTTCCCATAGGGTCCTATGTTAAACTATGTCCCCTAGTGGCGGCCATCTTGGACGAGATGCTAATCTGCTGCACATATGTAGAAATTGTAGTCCTGGAAAAGCTCAACACTTTTGTAATTCACATTTAACCTCCATCTCAAACAGTTTTTGAAATAATAGTAAAAATGTTATAAAATCATGAAAATTCAAAGACTAGAGGCTCAGACACTGAGCCTGTATCGCTCACCTGACAAAATGCTGAAGCAGGGTTTTCAATGTCCTGCATGGTGGCCATGTTTTTTATGTGAATTTCCCATAGGGCCAAAATAAACTGTGTTCTGTGCTGGTGGCCATGTTTTTTATCAGATCGGAACGAAATGAGCAATCTTTGTTAAGGACCTTCAGTTCATCATTCCTGTAAAGTTTGGTTGAATTTGCTTCAGTGGTTTCAGAGCAGAAGAAGAAAATGTGAATTTTCCCATAGGGTCCAATGTTAAACCTAAGTACTGCAGTGGCAGCCATGTTTTTTATCGGATCAGAATGAAATGAGCAATTTTTGTAAAGGACCTTCCATACATCATTTCTGTAAAGTTTGGTTGAATTTGCTTCAGTGGTTTCAGAGGAGAAGATGAACATAGGTAATCAACGATTACAGAGTTCGCCTTGTTATGGCACTTTGTCACAGTAACAAAATCTTGACTGGATGTTGACATCACATTTGCATGCCTAAGCAAGGTTACATGATCCTACCATGTATAGTGACTGAGATCTGAACTTGCCTGAAAACTTGGACATAAATCACTCATGCGTAAAACATAAGTCAAAGTGACCTACTTTTGCCTGGATGCTGATGTACCATCAGGGATGCATGCCTATGCAAGGTTACATGATCCTACCATGTAAAGTGACTGAGATATGAACTTGTCCAAAAACTTAGATGCAAATCAATCAAGCTGAAAATATAGGTCAAAGTGACCTAATTTTGTCTGGATGCTGATCTACCATCAGTTATATGCATATGCCAGGTTACATGATTGTACCATGTATAGTGACTAAGATCTGAACTCGTCCTAAAGCTTGAATGTAAATAAATCAAGCATAAAATATAGGTCAAGGTGTCCTAATTTTGCCTGGATGCTGACCAACTATCAGAGATGTATGCATATGCAAGGTTACATGATCCTACCATGTATAGTGACTGAGATCTGAACTCGGACGTAAACTTGAATGTTAGTCGTACAAGTGGAAAATATAGGTCAAAGTGACCTAATTTTGCCTGGATGCTGACCTACCATCAGAGATGCATACATATGCAAGATTAAATGATCCTACCATGTATAGTGACTGAGATCTGAACTCGGATGTTAACTTCAATGTAAGTCGTTCAAGCGGAAAATATAGGTCAAAGTGACCTAAATTTGCCTGGATCCTGACCTACCATCAGAGATGCATGCATATGCAAGGTTACATGATCCTACCATGTATAGTGACTGAGATCTGAACTCGGACGTAAACTTGAATGTAAGTCATTCAAGTGGAAAATATAGGTCAAAGTGACCTAATTTTGCCTGGATGCTGACCTACCATCAAAGATGCATGCATATGCAAGGTTACATGATCATACCATGTATAGTGACTGAGATCTGAACGCGGACTTAAACTTGAATGTAAGTCGTTCAAGCGGAAAATATAGGTCAGAGAGACCCAATTTTCTTGGAGGTTTTGAGATAGCCCAAGATGCACCTGCATACAAAGTTTGATGATCCTACCATGCATAGTTGCAGAGATATATGCCCAAATGCGGACGCGGACGTAGACCTAGACGTAGATGCCGGGGGTACTCCAATAGCCCCCTCAACTTCGTTGAGGCGAACTAAAAATGTGAATTTCCCATAGGGCCAATGTTAAACTATATTCCATGCGAGGGGCCATGTTTTTTTTATCGGATCAGAAGGAAATGAGCAATCTTCGTTAAGGACCTATAGTACATCATTCCTGTAAAGTTTGGTTGAATTTGCTTCAGCGGTTTCAGCGGAGAAGAAGAAAATGTGAATTTTCCCATAGGGTCCAATGTTAAACCTAAGTTCCGCGCTGGCAGCCATGTTTTTTATCGGATTGGAACGAAATGAGCAATCTTTGTAAAGGACCTTCCATACATCATTCCTGTAAAGTTTGGTTGAATTTGCTTCCGTGGTTTCAGAGGAGAAGATGAAAATGTGAATTTCCCATAGGGCCAATGTTAAACTATGTTCCATGCTGGCGGCCATGTTTTTTATCGGAATGGAACAAAATGAGCAATCTTTGTTCAGGACCTTTAGTACATCATTCCTGTGAAGTTTGGTTGCATTTGCTTCAGCGGTTTCAGAGCAGAAGAAGAAAATGTGAATTTTCCCATAGGGTCTAATGTTAAACCTAAGTTTCGCGCTGGCGGCCATGTTTTTTATCAGAGCGGATCCAAATGAGCAATCTTTGTAAAGGACCTTCCATACATCATTCCTGTTTAGGTTGGTTGAATTTGCTTCAGTGGTTTCAGAGGAGGAGATGAAAATGTGAATTTCCCATAGGGCCAATGTTAAACTATGTTCCATGCTGGCGGCCATGTTTTTTATCGGAACGGAACAAAATGAGCAATCTTTAGTTTGGTTACATTTGCTCCAGTGGTTTCAGAGCAGAAGAAGAAAATGTGAATTTTCCCATAGGGTCCAATGTTAAACCTAAGTTCCGCGCTGGCGGCCATGTTTTTTATCGAATAGGAACGAAATGAGCAATCTTTGTAAAGGGCCTTCCATACATCATTCCTGTAATGTTTGGTTGAATTTGCTTCAGTGGTTTCAGAGGAGAAGATGAATATGTGAAAAGTTTAACGGACGGACCACGGACGACAGACGACAAGTGATAGCAATAGCTCACACTGACCCTTTGGGTCAGGTGAGCTAAAAAGGTGCCATAACTCCTATGTGGGTCGTCAGATTTTCTTCAAACTTGCAGGAAATGTAGATCTTACTTTGTTGACCATTTTTGTAATTTAAACTTCCCTTCTATCTTCTACCATTTTCAATATATAAGACTAAAAGTAACAAAAAAACGAAAATTTTACGGAAAAGGGGCAATAACTCTAAGATGGGTTATGGGATATTCTTAACAAGTGATGACCCCAAAAGATGTCTCGCCCGTCCCTCTAAATTGATGTGAAACCTAAGTGAACATGCTCACTAGACCATGAAATTGAGGTCAAGGACAAAAGTCACCTGCCAGACTAACATGTACTACCCAAGTTCAACCTATATACCAAATATTATCAACCTACCACTTCTAGGTATTGAGATATGGACTTAAGCAGAAAAACTTAACGTGGCCACTAGACCGTGAAATTGAGGTCAAGGTCACATAACGTTATGTCCGTCAGGTAGCACTTGATTAGTACTACCACTGGACCAAATATGATGTTCCTACATCAAAGGGTTTTCAAAATATCCTGCATTTAGTAAAAGTTAACGCCGTCGCTGTCGTCATACTTTGCACGCATATGTCTCGCTTTTGCGACTTTCGTCGCGGGCCAGACAAAAATTGCAGGGCAGGTAGATCTCATCATGCTGATCATTTTTACTCCATGTCAGATTTCTGATATCTGTAACGGTTTTCAAGTAATTTGCAAAAAACAGCAATTTACCCCTATGTTCTATTTTTAGTAACAGCGGCCATATTGTTTGGTCTATGGACATAAAAATCACAAACTTGAAAGAGCATACCCTGGTGATGATTCAGGCCAAGTTTGGTTAGTATTGGTCCTGCAGTTTCAGAGGAGAAGATCTTTGAATAAAAGTTAACGGACGGACGGACGGACGGAGGAAGGACGGACGACTGACGTCGAGTGATGGCAAAAGCTCACATTGCCTTTGGCGAGGTGAGCTAAAAATGAATTCACAGTATCTCAGATTGGAAATTTTCTAAGGAGTTTACTGAAAGAAACCCAATCAAAATCTGATATATAATAAAGATTTTACAGTGAAATATGTGAAACACCCAATTTAACCCCTTTTGGTCCTTTCTTCTGAAACAGGCTGGGCCAGGAACATAAAATTATGACCTGGGCTTAAGCATCTGTCAAGAAACATCATACTAAAATTTGAAAGTGATCCGTTCACTGGAACCAAGTTATGCTGTCTACAGACATGAAAATACCCAATTTTACCCCTTTTTGGCCCTTTTTTCCAAAATGGGTGGGGCCACAAACCTGAAATTAAAACCCAGGCTTAAACTTATGCCAAGACACCCCATACTGAAATTTGAAGATGATCCGTCCACTACAAACAAAGTTAAGCTGGCCACTGACGCCGATGACTGCGCCATACCATAATACGACCGCAACGGAAAGGAAAGACACCATGATCAATATATACTGCAAGCTAAAGCGATATGCAACCATATGCCAGCTTGATCAAGGAAGGGCTTAACATTTTCATATCAAGTTCATGTTTAAATGACTGGTTGTTTTACACCAACTTTTACAATATTTAAGCTAGGTTACGGCAAGAACTTATAAGAAAAACAATGTCTTTTTGACAGACTGTCGGAAACATGGGTTACATGGATAGTGAGCTAGCACACTATGCATCTCTATAGGCTCTGTATGAAACTAAATAAGGGAGTAAATTGATAAATTCAAAATACAAATTTCACAATACAAACACTTAAAAGTACATTTAACCGCAACAGGACATACCCAATTACAAATTCCCACAATGTGGCAATGTGACATTCATGATTATTGCACACAAAAAAAAAGATTTTGTTACAGATTTTAAAATTTCACTGCAATTTATCAACAATGTCATTTTCATAACAGGAAATTGTAAATATATTTATTCATATTTAATAATAATATGCATTGCAAAATACTAGATAATTCCTTTTTTTATCCATTCCACTAAAAATAAATTTAAATAATAATAGCACTTGAACAAAATTAAGGTTATTTACATTTTAAATGAGGAAGCTACAATTAAAAACAAAATATTCAGAAAAATACCCTGAATAAAAACTTTAAAAAAGATGACAATCTGGTTAAGTACATCTTTACAAGTACTTCCTAATCAACCCAAACTCAAGCAGCATTGCAGCCAAGAGGTCAAGGTGGAATCATCACAGAGAGAGAGAGATTCTATTTAAAATTTGATCTTTCCAAACATATATGAAACATATAATGTCGTTTTCCTTTATACAGTTTGAATGTCAATAAAACATGCATTCCCATGGGGGTTGCCATTGTAAAAGAATTTAGTTAAAATTTGCCCTGTGGTTTCAGGAGATCTTTGAATGTCTCTCCTTATCTAAGATCTCCACTGGCAGCCATCTTGGATAATATGCAGGCTTGCCAGACACCTTATTTAAAGGGGACAATCTAAGAACTATTTGTTTTTTCATCATTACAAAACAGCCTATTTCAGTGTATGCAAATTTAATATCACAACCATGATGGACTGTGATTTATCAGTGACTGCATTTTGCATATACTTATCATGGTTAGGGGCCATCTAAGAGTTCAAAAACATATGTCCAAGATCTAAAAATAGAAAACCAAGTACTCGTCAACCGATTTTACTAATTGATCCGTACTACATCCTAGCAATACTCAAGTACTCATAGATATCCCTAGTTTATCAACATGACATAAGACATAATACCATGTCATACATGGTGATTAAAGCAATGGGACAATCACCCTATACCTCATGCATCAATTGAATGCTATTTTTTTTTTTTTGGTTTACCATTTCTTAACCCATTCCCCCTCACTTTTTTTATATTAAAACTTCCCGAGTCCTTACAAAAAGGTGGACATTGATGAAATCTTTTAGTGGCAGGAAGCCATCAATAAGATTTCAGATTTATAAGATAAACACAATTGGGATCGTCCTTCCCGTACTTTTTTGGGATTCTTTGAGATGCTATTGCCAATAAGGGTCTCAAGGAGTCTCTTATATACATTTTTAAGTGTATAATCTATCAGCACTTAAATGTACTCATTCTCTTTACTGACCCATTTTTTAAGGTTAATTGTGTTGTTACACATAGTTCCTTGTTGACCGTCAAGCTTACTTGAGACAAGTCTGAGTCAGCTTTGCTTAGCTGGCCTCAGCAACTTCAACTTTGCATTCTTGTTTTGCTATAACTGGATGCTTTCTCAGCTTTATGTAGAATTTGCACTAAAATGAAAAAGGTACAGCCATCAGCATGCAAGAATTCAGATAGAAACATCATCCACACCTGGAAAGAGATTTAAATAAAAAATATGACTATTTTGACATCACAAGATAAAAATTAGCAACAATGTTCAATTCTATAAACAATCTGAAAGGCCTTTGTTATATATATATTATATCTATCAACAATGGATGCAAGTTAGTGAAATAATAAAAGCCTGTTATCTGAACTGTAAGTAGGTTAACACATATGACACACACAGTCTTGCTTCCCAATCAACTTTGAAAAACCAAAGAAAATATACTACATGTATGTACATATTTGAAATGTAGACCGTTGTGGTTTCAGACAAGAAGGTCTTCAATGTCACAGTTTCACCATTGTCAAATGTTTAACGGTAGTCATCTTGGATGAGATAAAGACGTGAATGGACAACATTAGGAATCTTGACCTAGTTTGGTTCCAATTGGTCTTGTCGTTTTGGAGGAAAAGATCTTGAAAGTTTCTGTAGGGTCCAATGTCTGATTGAAATAACTCCAATAAGATTTGGTTATGTAATTTCAATGTAGTCCTTGATAACTTAATCATATTCTCGGCCTCCAATATATTTTGAGATATAAGACCACATGTAAAATCATTGCAAAAAAAATCACTAAAAAGGACATTTAATCTGATATGGCTCATTATATTTTCCACAAAATTACAAGGCAGATAGATCTCGATACCTGACATATTTGTAATTCAAACTCTCTCTGCGTCTTTTATCATTTATCAAATATACTGGGGGTCCTAGTATCATGGCACTTCACTTTGGTACTGCCAAACAGCAGAACCCACAATACAGCGAGGACACACTAATACAAGACGAAAAATTTGAAAATCTTGAAAATTTTACAGAAAAAGGTCAATTAATTGTACAATGGGTTATTTCATTTTGCTAAAAATTTCAGGGTAGGTAGATCTTATTATGTTCTTACGCAGATCTATTCTACTCTTTGTTAGATTTTTGATATCTGTTTCTGTGTTTGAGTTATTTGCCAAAAATAGCTATTAACCCCCATTTTGTTAATTTTAGAATGGTGGCTATTCTATTTGATCCTTGGACTCATCGAACATATACTCTAATGATTATTAGGATGAAGTTTGCTTTAAATTGGTCCAGTAGGTATAGAGCAAAAGATAATGAAACAAGTTTACCACAAACAGAAGACAGACGGTCACAAAGTGGTAGCATTAGGTTCACACGGCCTTTTGGGCAAGGTGAGCTAATAATGCAACTATAGGGGGTTATTGCCTCGCAATATTCATATTTTTAAATTTAAAAGAAAGCTCAGCAAACCTCATGAAAAATTTTGAAATTGTTTATAAAATAAAGTAATCAACAGGTCTGTGTGGACTTATCTTCATTTCTAGACAGTGTGTATTAGCCATTCTAAAACTGTACCAGGATAAAATATAAAGTAACCCCATGTCTCCACATTGACTATATAGGTGTAATAATATGGGAGACCAATAAGGCGTATCTAGATCTATATAACTACAAACATCACAAAATTTAAATTTCAACAAAACTAATATAATAATAGAATTAAAATGGTAATGTATGATTCATAAAGGAGAAAAAAATCATAAATTAAAAAAGTAAAATTAAATTGTACAATCCTTTTAACAACGGTTATGAATTATAGTTTTTATAAAAGGTCCAAAAATCACCACAGATTTCACCGAAGTAGAAATCCTGTTTTAATTCAAATTGTACTTTTATGCATCCAATACAAAAAATTAATGTATTGTTGTCTAGGGTACATTTAGGAGAATCTTTCATTATATATTTATTTATGATTTCATTTTTAACAATTTTTCATGTGAACTTCAAAAGAATTAGTTATTATGAAATTTTATTCAATTATTTATCATTATTTGATATATGCAAATTGAAAATTGCCTGCAAAATTTTAAGACATTAATGTACATGTCTACAATTTATTATTTTCATTTTAAAATCTATTATGGCTTAAGACGTCTATTTTTAAATTTTAATTTTATCCGAGTCAACTTTTCAATTGAAGTTTGTATTAATGAGACAACAAGGACCATGTGAATAAAGCAGAACAAATGCATTTTTATACTGCATTTAATTCACACATAAAGCAATGTATGGCCATTGTCATAAAAGATCCATTATTTCTTTTCCAAATCGGGCACTGTTTTGTGCAAATGCTTTCATATTTTTCTTTTCACAAATCCTTTAAAAGACCCGACAGAATATGGTATTTAAACAACCAGATAATAAATTGAAAATAATGCATTTTTAATATGACATAAATAAACCGTAATTAGTTGCAGATAATAAAATATGAAAAGTTGGTTGGCCCGTATCTAACAATAGGTATTGAATCTACCACTTAGGGTATTAATAATAATGTTAAGCAAACGACAAAGTGGCAAAAACGTCTTGACGGCAATGAATTAAAGATGAAATAACTACACTTGAACCTAAGTGACTTATCGATTTGTAAAATTTTCTCCACGAACAGTTCTCTATAGGAAAGGGACTACCCTGTCACACCTTTATCCGAAAATCATTTTACAAATGTGTCAAACCTGATTAAAATGTTAGGCTAATTCCATAATTATATGATCATATCTTCTACAATTTCATTTCATATTTGATAACGACGTAATAGTTCAATGTTGCAATTGCTATATACAGTAGAACACCTCGTTTTAGTATATGGTTTCAAGGTGTACGCTGCCTCTTTCTTATGAGGGGTTTTAAAATATAGTAAACTTCTATTAGAGTCTTTTATGTAGGGATTTTGCAGCAATACTCATCTTGTTATGCAAGTGTTTTCAATAATAATCAACCTCTTTCCTGAAAATTCTAGACATACTCAATGTCAATAGGAGCTCTCAAAACATTGTTAACCTCATTTTAGCAGGGTTTCAAGACGAAATAAACTTTTCAATAGCAGATTTCAAAACAATTTGCACCTCTTATCAATAGGGAGTTTTAATATACACACAGATACTTTACTTTATAGTGGTTTGCCAGGCAAGTATCAACCTCTTCACAAAAGAGGGGTTCAATAAATAATTATTTTTCTTTACAAGTCTAATGGACTAATCATTTTTGGGGTCTTAACACATAAATATAGAATATCAATCTCTTCACAATATATTTCAAGAGATTACAATGAAAAATTAAAGGATATGCAGTAAATGCACATGAGACTAAGTCTCTATAAATAAATGGTTGAACCAAGCAATGGAACAATAATTTTACTATTGTTCTTCATCTTGAAGTCAACAGGAGGCCTTCAATAGTGAGATTCTCTCACACCTCATGATATAAGTTCAAGAAGGCCCCTAGCACCAGTCCATGTAGAATTCATTGCTATATGTCGAGCTACACTGCATCCATGTTTTTTTTTCTCCGACCCACATTTTACAGGAAATGTTAGTACAAAACTAAAACGAACAAACAAACAAAAAAAAAAAATAAAGAAAATATCTTCTTCCTACCCATAAGTTTTGTCAGAAAATTTCGTAAAATTAAAAATAAAATAACAATGGCCTTAAATACAAATTATAAATGAACAGATGTTAATTTAATCATTTAATTTAAATCATGAAATTGACAAGAAATTGGAAGAAGTTTTCAAGATATACTTCTTCAACCGTTTTAAAGTAGCTTTTTATCTTGTTAAGTACAGTGCACTTATTTTTTATTGAACGACATGAATGCATCCTCTCACTTTAAAAACTTAAGACATTTGGAAAATTGATTTGAACTAAAATTTAACTCTTTTAAAATTTGAGCAGAAGACAATTTTATTGTCTTTCTGACAGTAGGTCTGACAGTACTGCACAAGTTCCCATTAAGAAAATTATATAAGGATAAATTCAGATATATATTCCTCATTCAGTGAAACTGACCTTGATTCTTTTTAAGTTTTACAACTTAAAAAAAAATGAAAATTGCATATATCCAAAACGTTTAATTGAAAACAAGTAAATTTTTAGAGAAAATTGTCCAAATTACTTGTATTTTGTTTATTACCAGTAGGTATTGGGAACGAAAAGATAACGGGAAACACCCACAATGGCAGAAAATCACAACTCTACTGGAAACTACACACAAAAAACACCAATAAAAATACAAAAGACAAAAGTAGACAACGATAGTAACCAGGAAAGCCGTACTTGGTACAGGCACTAACTAGCAAAAGCTAGCAGTAGGGTTAAATCCATTTATGGGCACCCAAACCTCCCCTTTATCTATCCATTTCCCCTTAGTATGCTAAACATACAAATTAGACCAATACAGGTAGACTACTAACTCCATGACTACTATCTTGTTCATCCATGAACAATCCAAGAAACTGCATCACTCAGGATCAATTCCTGGTTTCCTGTCCATAGAAGGACTATTGTCACCAAGTTTGGTGCAAACTGGTCATGTACATGGTTTCAAATCAAAGATCTTTAAATGAACTGAAAGAAAACAACATATGGTGGACGCCAAGTGATGGCAAAAGATCATGCTGGCTATAGCCAGGTAAGCTAAAGAAAACTTATACCACAGTCAAAAAGTGTCAAGTTTTCTTTACGACCAGTGTCCTGGTCCTTCATGTATCATTGGCAATAGAAAACTTCAATCAGACCTTTTCACAGAAACATAATTCATAGTTTAAAATTTGTATCAATACATTTTTATTGCATTATAATTTATTTGACAAATATCAAAATTCCCACCCATTTTCAATCATATATTTCATTTTAACAACCACCTAAAACATTAACTTTATTTTCTTTTTTTTTCATTTGAATTGAAATGAACATCTTGGACAAAATAATATTGCTTTATTTCAATCACCTTGAAACCTACGCAATAAAGTGTAATAAATCACGCCTTAACAATAAGATCCATTTTACCATAATCAACACCTGTTTATCTACCTTTAACGACATTTACCCGTAACAATACCCCAGTTGTTATTGTTTACTAGGTCACATGATGACGGCAAGAAATCTATAATCAACATCTGATACCTTAATTGTGTAATGAATGCCATTGTTCATTTCAAAACACATAAAATGCCTAATTTTAGACTTTTTAAACTTTAAAAATTCAAGTATTGTTAAAAATTGATGTTGTTTATTGTATGTACATACTCAACAAAATAATTGGCTTGACCATGTACTAAATGGGCTGTTTCAAGTCTACTAGGCCCCACACTTCAGACCATACCACTTTTCTGTCCTCTTGTTTCTGTTGCATCTTCTGATTCTAATACCATTCCATCTGTAAAAGTTATATCAAAATTAAGTTAGAGAATGCTGTGTCACAGGTCTAGAACATACTGGTTAGCATGGCCGTTGACCGCTAAATGGGAACCTTTTCTTTCATTTGTACACTTTCACAGGAAAATACTGCTGATTTTGGGGATCATACCCCTTGGCCATGAAACCTGGGTATTAATTTCTTTGGTGACCTTGTTATGATTTATACATAAGTTTTGGAATAAGTTTGTCCAAAAAACAATAACAAAAACATAAGTTCAAATGTGAAAACTACAACCTTGACATTTAACCCACTAAACTTTACTTTTAAAATTAATAAGTTTTGTTTCATTCTCTTCATTATATAACTAAATTTGAAACTGTTGGCTGTAAGACTAAAAAGTACAAAAAAAACACTTTTTATTAAAATGTTCAAGTAAATAAAAATTCTTTTTTTATACCCAAATTTAAACTTCCATCAATATAAAATCATAACAATAACTGTTACATTTTGTTGTTATCAATATATACATCTTTGTCATCAAACACACGTAAAGATGGATTTAAAATTAAAATATCGATGATATTATCTGCAGCGAGACACAATGTTAGGGTTGTTAAAGTTGACAAGTACTTGCTATTGGGTGTATAAAACCCACGGACACCTACTTTAAATCTTTTGTTTGATTTACGTAAGAATGTTACGATATAATAGGACATATGCCCAAAAACAGTGTGGGTGGCTCAGATTTAATTGTATTATAATACATTTTATTACATATGAGATATCCACAAGTAAGAGATATGTATAACAATTCATTGTTTGGGTAACAATACTATGAAGAGATGTTTTTTCAACAACAATAGAATTCTACAAGTTTACTATTTCTACTTCGGTTTCTTTTTTTTCTATGTGAGTTTAGATATATTATTTCATGTTTTCTTTTAGTTTATTTCTTATTTGAGAAAAATGTACATATATATAACGTACATGTAAACATGAATATCGGAAATGCAATATGGTTATGTGAAGGTACATTGGAAAAGCCTACTGTAAGTTAATTATGAAAACTTCCCTGATTTACAAATGTAAATCCAGGCACCCCGAAATGGTGTCATGTCCAACCTACCCCCAACCCAATCTCATCTCCAAGCTGTTATTGCTTAAATGTCCTTTAATGAAGCATTGAAAATATTTTCTTATTGTTCTTGCCATCCATACTATGGAGCTTGATCACAAAAATATTGGTACTAAAACATTATATTGTTCAATTTATTTACTTTTACATATACTTTTTAACTTTTGTCCTTTGTATATTAACTTCTCTTCCTTTCACTTTCTCATGTTCAAAGAATGTACTTGTCAGATACCAAATAGCTTAAAAATCTCTTTTTCCCTGAATTCCTAAACCGTTAAGAAAAGTTGTACAAAAGCATTTTACATCTAAAACAAATATCTATTTACATACACAAAGATCTGGAAAATGATTGTTTGCTTATGTTCCAAATAGATGTGTCCATTTAAATTGGTCAATCGATGCAATACAAGTCATCTGAGGACAATGACTGACAAATTCTAATTATTTCATCAAATTTGTCAACAGTCTAACACATTGGTCATAAATCTTTCAACTCACGTATATGAAGGTTTTTATTAAGTTAATTTCAACAAAAAGACCATTCAACACAATAAAATTGAAAATGAAATTGAAATTGACAATTGTGACCTTACACAGTAAATATAATGACCATCCATTCAGGTACAAAAGATATTCTTCTGATTGGTCGATCAAGGATTATTTAGTAATTAGCATTAACATTAGATTACAGGACAAACAATAACTGATAAAATCATCTACATTAATTGGAACATTGCTGTGACACGAGATGACAAGTACGGAACCAAATTTAATGAAAGAACTAGAGGCTCACAAGAAAACGCAGTGCTGATTTAATGTAATGAATGTCAGACACTTAACCAATTCTGGAAACCAATAGATTTATCTTAGTTTAATTTTGACTGACAGCTGTACTGCATTTGCTACAGAAAGTAATTCCTTATACATGCACTGTTAAAATTTACCTTTCTTGTAAGTCCGAAAAGTTTTTTAAGAAACATATAGTATAACTCCAGTGAAAGTAGTGCCAAATTCTTCAGTTCTTTCCAGCTTACTTTTTATGTATATAATTTCCTATTTAAACATACGTCATAATTAAATTAGAGGTTCACATGAGCCTGTACCGCTCACCTGGTGACTGGTTTTATTCATTGTCACCATGTAAACATCAATTATTATCTATACTATACATCAGTTCACCAGATGTTAAAGTTTCTGGGAGGATATTAACACATTTTTGCCATCTTGAATGAGGTACAAACAAAAAAGTCATACGCTTTGCAGGAAACCACCCAAGGACTATTGTGACCATGTTTGGTTCTGATTGGTTCAAGTAGTTTCATAGAAGAGATATTTGAATGCATTTCCCATAGGTTCACTATGTTAAACTATGTTTCCCCCTGGTGGCCATCTTGAATAAGGTATGAACATAAAAATCACAAACTTTGAAGGGGATCACCAATGGACTATCGTGACCAAGTTTCTTTCCTATTGGCTCAGTAGTTTCAGAGAAAAAGATCTTTGAATGCATTTCACATAGGGTCCTTATGTTAAACTATGTGCCTCCCTGGCGGCCATCTTGGATGAGGTATGCACATAAAAATCATAAACGTTGAAGTGGATCACCAATGGACTACTGTGACCAAATTAGGTTTCGATGGGCTCAGTAGTTTCTCAGAAGAAGATCTTTGAATGCATTTCACATAGGGTCCTTCTGTTAAACTATGTGCCTCGCTGGCGGCCATCTTGGATGAGTTATGCACATGACAATCACAACTTTGAAGGGGATCACCAATGGACTATTGTGAAAAAGTTTGGTTCCGAATGGCTCAGTAGTTTCAGAGAAGAAGATCTTTGAATGCATTTCACATAGGGTCCTTATGTTAAACTATGTGCCTTGCTGGTGGCCATCTTGGATGAGGTATGAACATAAAAACCCCAAACGTTGAAGTGGATCACCATTGGACTATTGTGATCAAGTTTGGTTCCAATTTGTCAGTAGTTTTAGAGAAGAAGATCCTTGAATGCATTTCACATAGGGTCCTTATGTTAAACTGTGTGCCTCTCTGGCGGCCATCTTGGATGAGGTACGCATCTAAAAATCACTAACTTTAAAGGGGATCACCAATGGACTATTATCACCAAGTTTGGTTCCAATGGCTCAGTTGATTCAGAGAAAAAGATCTTTGATTAAATTTCCAGTAGGGTCCCTATGTTTAACTATGTTCCCCGCAGGTGGCCATCTTGGATGAGATGTGATCCTGCTGGACATATGTAGAAATTGTAGTCCTAGATAAGCTTAACACTTTTGCAATTCAAACTTAACCTCTATCTCAAAAAGTTTTTAAAATAAAAATAAATGTAAAACAAGAGGCTCTCAAGAGCCTGTATCGCTCACCTGGGCCACCGCTGACATATGCAGTAAAAATAATCCCAATGTTTTAAGGGCATTATTTTCAAATTTGTTAATAGAC
>MJUU01072714.1:21026-35915 GCA_002080025.1 Modiolus philippinarum
TTTTAATGTTTTCCCAAAGGGTCAAATGTTAAATCTGTTCCCTGCTGGCAGCCATCTTGCATAAAGCAAAGACCTGAAAAACAACTCTTTTGCTGGGCGGCACCCTAAAGACTGTTGTGGCCAAGTTTGGTTCCAATTGGCTGAAAAGTTTCAGAGAAGATCTTTGAATGTGTTTTCCAAAAGGGTGCAATGTTAAAACTATGTTCCCTGCTGGCGGACATCTTTGATAAAGCGCAGAACTGAAAAATGACCTTTTTGCAATGGGCCACCTAAAGACTATTTTTGCCAAGTTTGGTTCCAATTTGCCCAGTAGTTTCAGAGAAGAAGATCTTTGAATGAAAAGTTTACGCCGGACGGACGACGGACGAAAAGTGATGGCAAAAGCTCACCCTGGCTCTAGCCAGGTGAGCTAAAAATTGTGAAATTTCAAAGAAAAGGGGGCTATAACTCCTATATGAGTCGTCAGATTTTCTTCAAAATTGCAGGACATGTAGATCTTATCATGCTGACCATTTTTGTAATTTAAGCTCTATCTCCTATCATTTTCAATATATAAGATGAAAAGTAACAAAAAAATGGAAATTTCTAGGAAAAGGGGCAATAACTCCTAGACGAGTTATCTGATTTTCTCTAGAATTTCAGAGTGGGTAGATCTCATCATGCTGATCATTTTTACTTCTTTCAGATTTTTTATATCTGTTACGGTTTTTGAATTATTTGCAAAATAGAGAAATTTACCCCTGTTCTATTTTTAGTAACAGCTGTCATGTTGTTTGGTCTATGGACATAAAAAATCACAAACTTGAAAGTGCATACCCTGGTGATGATTCACTTAAGTTTGGTTAGCATTGGCCCAGTAGTTTCAGAGGAGAAGATCTTTGGAAAAATTAACGGACGGACAGACGCCGAGTGATGTCAAAAGCTCACATGGCCTTTGGCCAGGTGAGCTAAAAACAAAATGTTCGGTACATAAACTCTTACATTTAGTATAAATTTTATCCTATCCCATGAAACCTTGGGTAAAAACTTTCTTGACACATGGGTCAAATGACACTTGCATACAAGTCTGTTTATTGTGAAAAATTCAGCATCAGAAAAAATGACATACAGGTGGTTTGAAAAGAAAGTAAGTGTTTTTCATTTTTAATGTTGCTAGAAAGAAACAAGAGGAAAGCTGTCAATGTGACAGCAAACCGGGTTTTCTTTTCCATGGACAGTATATCTTACACATGGTTTGACCCTGAATATCTGAAATGTACTTATAATTTTCATTAATTTTCAATGTTAAACCTTCCACCAAAGTAGCCTATTTCTGAAAATTTAGCAACTTGGATTTTAATCAAAAAGGAAAATAAAAGTGCTGTGCACACCTCTGATACAGGTACAAATGATCTGCATTATAAAAACTTCCTGTCTCAAATACTGTAGGAGATTTGCTTCGGACAAAGGGGATACCCTATTGTTGAAAATTAGACATAAAAATGACTAAGTTCAACAACTGATATTTTTGACATAAATTATCAAAAATCAAAATCAAAGTACCATGCACACCTCTGATATATGTACAATTGATCTGCAAAATAAAAACTCCTTGTCTCAAATACTGTAGGAGATTTGCTCCAGACAAATGATGTGCCCGCCCGCCCTCCATTTTCACCATATTAATAACCGGATTTTTCCGACGGAAAACCCAGTTAAACATAGAAAGCAGGCACAGCCTGCAAAGCTCACCTCGTTGCACAGCATTGTCACAAATAAAACATGTCAGTTAACAGGAACTGACTATAATTATTTTGCAAACAGATTTATTCATATGTAAAATTAATGTCTCGGACTGCATTCAAAGCATTCATTGCAGCTGTCATCCCAAAATGCATCATGCTTACCAATTTGGTTAATGTGGGGCATGTCAGTAAGTGGGAATGATTTTTAACCATTCTACCTAACTAAGTCACTCATGCATAAAATATCAGTCAAAGACAGCAGCCGAAGCATGCACTGTAGATATCATTCCAAAATGCATCATACATACAAATATGGTTGATGTGGGGCATGTCAGTAAGCAGGAATGGACTTTAACCATTCTACCTAACCAAGTCGCTCATGCGTAAAATGTAGGTCAGAGACATCATCCGAAGCATGCACTGTTGTTGTCATCCAAAAATGCATCATACATAACAGTATCATTGATGTGGGCCATGTCAGTAAGCGGGAATGGACTTTAACCATTCTACCTAACCGGACGCCGACGCGGACGCGGATGCTAGGGGTATCACATAAGCCCCCCTCACTTCGTGAGGTGAGCTAAAAACCAATAATAATGGTCTTTTTCTGTAATACAAATTTTCCATCCCTTAATATTATACATATAAGATTTCATGGAATATTTTGAACTGAATTTCGAAATTTACAGGCACACTTGTGATAGCTTTCCATCTTGACAGTGATACTCAATGAAAACTATCAGTCTAGAGTATTAATAATCTTCATTCAAAATCGTGTGTGAAAATATAGTCATAAATTTTCTTGATGTTTGTACCTAATAAAAGCTCTTGGACATTACTTTCAAAACATACAGATTAATATAAATATGTTTTGAGAGCTTCCTAAAATACCAGTTCATTTCATATTGTTTTAAATTGTAACCCGAAATCACTTACTACAAGAAAACTTATTTAAATATTAGAACATTGCCTTGATCAGAAAATGGATTTTTTATGTACATAATTTGTAAAACAGACAAAATTAACTC
Organism: Modiolus philippinarum; assembly: GCA_002080025.1. Classification (NCBI taxonomy): domain Eukaryota; kingdom Metazoa; phylum Mollusca; class Bivalvia; order Mytilida; family Modiolidae; genus Modiolus; species Modiolus philippinarum. The sequence continues at coordinate 23,779 of MJUU01072714.1, forward strand.
TACGACAAATAAGCAAATTAAAATTATAAATTGCCTCAAGTGATCTTGTATTGACAAATTTCGTTGTATTGTTTATTAGTGGACAAAAAAAAATCAAAGTCTGATAATGAAGTAAAAATGTCTGTAGTGATGAATATCTCCCTGTATTATTATTATAATTAACACATGACAAAAATGAGATATTATATCACGTTTCGATAAACAAGGTACCCAATCCTCAATAAATACATACAATAATGAACTTGCGTTTAACTAACCGAAAAATGTACAAAGGAACAAACTGTAAAGAAATGTACGTCAATATCCTTACATATACCAAAATTACCATCCATTAGGCTCCTTAACATAGAATGTTTTTCAGATATTTGAAATTAAGATTGAAGTCTACCAATTATAGACGTTTATATATGTAATAACACATTGTAATGGATTTAGTTAACATCAATTGTACGGTAATGTGGCAATACATCAACGGAAAGCGTCTTTTTTTTTTTATTTAAAGAAAAGGTGTAAAAATTAAGAATGATCTATTTATCTGCAATAGAATGGAAAATATATGCATAAACTAATATTAAATTGTACACATTTAAATAAGGTCCGTCACTGAAACACAATGTGTCAAAACATTAGCACATTCTTGTCAATTTTCAAATTTAAAGTTTAATGCTGACCTATGACAATCATGATCTGTACAAGTTATTTTTTTTTAACTCATTATATTTTGGTATAGAGCGTTAATGTCACTGCTGCCTGCAAAATTTAGTTAGAATTCCAACTTTACATTAATTTTTTCCCTGGATGTGGCTTCAGTAAAGAACAAAACTTGGACCAGTTTGAACTGCTATAAGTGCCTAACACCCAGCATTATGACTTAACCCCTTTGAAGTAATAGCCCCAGAAAATGTTGCTTAAGTTGACCTAACAATGATCTGTCTAAACTAAACCTTGACTACACTGAAAACCTGCCTATTTCACACACTGACTAAATTGAAAACCTGCCTAAACCACACACTGACTAAACTGTAAACCTGTCTAAACAAAACTCTGACTAAACTGTAAACCTGTCCAAACAAAACCCTGACTAAACTGTAAACCTGTCTAAACCAAAATCTGACTGAACTGAAAATCTGTCCAAACCAAACTCTGACTAAACTGTAACCTGTCTAAACCAAACCCTGACTAAACTGTAAACCTGTCTAAACCAAACACTGACTAGACTGAAAACCTGTCTAAACCAAACCATGACTAAACTGTAAACCTGTCTAAACCACACACTGACTAAACTGTAACCTTTCTAAGCCAAACCCTGACTTAAGTGTAAACCTGTCTAAACCAAACTCTGACTAAACTGAAAATCTGTCCAAACCAAACTCTGACTAAACTGTAAACCTGTCCAAACCAAACCCTGACTAAACCGTAAACCTGTCTAAACCAAACTCTGACTGAACTGAAAATCTGTCCAAACCAAACTCTGACTAAACTGTAACCTGTCTAAACCAAACCCTGACTAAACTGTAAACCTGTCTAAACCAAACACTGACTGAACTGAAAATCTGTCCAAACCAAACCCTGACTAAACTGTAACCTGTCTACACCAAACCCTGACTAAACTGAAAACCTGCTTAAACCACACACTGACTAAACTGAAAACCTGCCTAAACCACACACTCAGTAAACTGTAAACCTGTCTAAACCAAACTCTCCCTAAACTGAAAATCTGTCACAACAAAACCCTGGCTAAACTGTAACCTGTCTAAACCACCCACCGGCTAAACTGTAAACCTGTATAAAGCAAACCCTTACTAAACTGTAAACCTGTTTAAACCAAACCCAGACTAAACTGTAAACCTGTATAAACCAAACCCTAATAAATTGTAAACCTGTATAAACCAAACAATGACTAAACTGAAACCTGTCTAAACCAAACCCTGACTAAACTGTAACCTGTCTACACCAAACCCTGACTAAACTGAAAACCTGCTTAAACCACACACTGACTAAACTGAAAACCTGCCTAAACCACACACTGAGTAAACCTGTCTAAACCAAACTCTCCCTAAACTGAAAATCTGTCGCAACCAAACCCTGGCTAAACTGTAACCTGTCTAAACCACCCACTGGCTAAACTGTAAACCTGTATAAACCAAACCCAGACTAAACTGTAAACCTGTATAAACCAAACCCTAATAAAACTGTAAAGCTGTATAAACCAAACAATGACTAAACTGTAAACCGTATAAACCACACACTAAATAAACTATAAACCTATATAAACCAAACCCTGTCTTAACTGTAAACCTGTCTAAACCAAACACTGACTAAACAGAAAACCTGTCTAACCTAAACCCTGCCTAAACTGTGAAAACCTGTCTAAACCAAACACAGACTAAACTGAAAATCTGCCCAAACCAAACCCTGACTTAACTGTAACCTGTCTAAACCAAACCCTGACTAAACTGTAAACCTGTCTAAACCACACACTGACTTAACTGTAAACCCGTCTAAACCACACATTGACTAAACTACCTGTCCAAAACCAAACTCTTACTAAACTGTAAACCTGTATGAACAAAAAACTGACTAAACTGAAACTTGTCTAAACCAAACACTGACTAAACTATAAACCTGTCCAAAGCAAACTCTTACTAAACTGTAAACCTGTCTAAACCACACACTGACTAAACTCAAAACCTGACAAAAGCCTGACTTAACTGAAAACCTTCTAAACTAAACCCTGACTAAACTTAAAGCCTATCTAAACCACACACTGACTAAACTGAAACCTGTCTCAGACAATTTCTGACTAACAGAAAACCTGTCTAAAACCAAACCCTGACTAAACTGAAAACCTGTCTAATCTAAACCAAACACTGATTTAACAGAAAACCTGTCTAAACCAAACACTGATTTAACTGTTAATCTGTCTAAACCAAACCCTAACTAAACAGTAAACCTGTCTTAACCAAACTCTGACTAAACTGTAAACTTGTCTAAACCAAACACTGATTTAACTGTAAATCTGTCTAAACCAAACCCTAACTAAACAGTAAACCTGTCTAAAACAAACTCTGACTAAACTGTAAACTTGTCTAAACCAAACACTGACTTAACTTAAATCTGTCTAAACCAATTTCTGACTAAACCGAAAACCTGTCTAAACCAAACGCTGACTATACTTTAACCCTGTCCAAAGCACACACCCACTTAACAGAAACCTGTCTAAACCAATTTCTGACTAAACGGTAAACCTGTCTAAACCAAACACTGACTTAACTGAAACCTATCTAAATCAAAACCTGACTAAACGGAAAACCTGTCCAAACCAAACACTGACTAAACTAAAAACCTGTCTTAACCAAACACTGACTAAACTGAAACCCTGTCTAAACCAAACATTGACTAAACCCTAAACCTGTCTAAACCACACATTGACTAAACTGAATACCTGTCCAAAACCAAACTCTTACTAAACTGTAAACCTGTATAAACCAAATACTGACTTAACTGAAACCTATCTAAACTAAACCCTAACTAAACAGAAACCTGTGTAAACCAACCCTGACTAAATGGAAAACCTGTCTAAACCAAACCCTGACTAAACTGAAAACCTGTCTAAACCACACACTGACTAAACTGAAAACTGTCTAAACCAAATCCTGACTAAACGGAAAACCTGTTTAAAGCTAACCCTGACTAAACAGAAAACCTGTCTAAACCAAACAATGACTAAACTGAAAACCTGTCTTAACCAAACACAGCCTAAACTGTAAACTTGTCTAAACTTAACACTAACTAAACTGAAAACCTGTCTAAACCACACATTGACATAACTGTAAACCTGTCTAAACCACACACTGACTAAACTGAACACCTGTCCAAACCAACCACTTACTTAACTGTAAACATGTCTAAACCAAACACTGACTAAACTGTAAACCTGTCTAAACCAAACCCTTACTAAACTGTAAACCTGTCTAAACCACTGTAAACCTGTCTAAACCAAACACTGACTTAACTGTAAACCTGTCTTAACCACTGTAAACCTGTCTAAACCAAACACTGACTCAACTGTAAACATGTCTAAACCAAACACTGACTTAACTGAAAACCTGTCTAACCTAAACCCTGGCTAAACTGAAAACCTGTCTAAACCAAACACTGACTGAACAGTAAATCTGTCTAAACCAGAACAGTAAACCTGTCTAAACCAAACCCTAACTTAACTGTAAACCTGTCTAAACCAAACTCTGACTAAACTGTAAACCTGTCTAAACCAAGCTCTGACTAAACTGTAAACCTGTCTAAACCAAACACTGACTAAACTGAAAACCTGTCTAAACCAAACACTGACTAAACTATAAACCTGTCTTTACCAAACACTGACTAAACTGTAAACCTGTCTAAACCAAACTCTGACTAAACTGTAAACCTGTCTTAACCAAACACTGACTAAACTTTTAAACTGTCTAAACCAACCTCTGACTTAACTGTAAACATGTCTAAACCAAACACTGACTAAACTGTAAACCTGTCTAAACCAAACACTGACTAAACAAAACAACCAAACACTGACTAAACTTTAAACCTGTCTAAACCAACCTCTAACTAAACTGTAAACATGTCTAAACCAAACACTGACCAAACTTTAAACCTGTCTAAACCAAACTCTGGCTAATCTAAAAACCTGTCTAAATCCAACCCTTACTAAACTGTTAACCTGTCTAAACCAAACACTAACTAAACTGTAAACCTGTCTGAACCCAACACTGACTAAACTTTAAACCTGTCTTAACCAAACCCTGGCTAATCTTAAAACCTGTCTAAACCAACACTGACTAAACTGTTAACCTGTCTAAGCCAAGCTCTGACTAAACTGTAAACCTGTCTAAACCAAACCCTGACTCAACTGTAAACTTGTCTAAACTAAGCTCTGACTAAGCTTAAAACCTGTCTAAACCAAACACTGACTAAACTTTAAACTTTTCTAAACCAAGCTCTGACTAAGCTTAAAAACTTGTCTTAACCACACTATGGCTAAACTCTTACCCTGACTTAAACTGTAAACCTGTCTTTACCTAGTTTTACTATGTAATGAAACCTCAACATTTTCAAAACTCTTTGATTAAGAACAATAATCACAGAATTGTTCCTTTTACTTAACCTTACCATGTATTTGTAGTGATTTTGTCCCATGTGCAATTATTTCAAAACTTTATTTTTCATTTCACATCTTTCATGTTTCAGATTAAAGAGGCACTCTTTTTATTTTACTTCATTCTTATTATTTTCTTAAATAGGACACTTTCAATTAGAAAATTTGCATTTGAATTGCAAATGGACAACATTTTCTTTTTAGTACCAATGAACTATCAAATCCAAACACAGACATATGTAAAAAAAAGTGTTAATTAAATCTTTAAAAAAGATAGATAGCTCTATTATAGAATTTAAAAAAAAAACTTTAAAATTAGGACCAAATATTAATGATAATATACTTAACAAACACCTCCCCAGAAACCATATAATCAAATTTAAATAACAGATTGAGAATCATTCCGTGTGGCATTGTACGATTGACGTTTATTAACTACGATATTTATTGTAAATAGTAAAATAATCATTCAATTTCATACTACGTCCTTCTGCATAATCAACTAATGTATTATACGTTGAATTAAGTCGAATACAATCAGCAAGGTTAAATATACAAGATAACGGCTTTTATATAGCTATTAGTTTTAACAATTGTCCCACATGTCACTGCCGTCCATTGTCTAGACACTAAACGGATTGATAATTTGAAAATTCACAACAAATATAATTTTCTTATTTATCGACAGGAAATTTAACAGAGGTCTTGGTTTATTGTTGTTGTTATGGATCAAATTCGATTACAAATCTGGCCCACCTTCTACTGACGACAGCCAAATAAACGATTGTTCGCATCATGCATCATAATTCGTATCATGTATCCTGAATCAAACGTGTCAAATTTCGTTTTTGTTATAACAATACGTCTTCTATAATTGTAAAGGAGACAAAAGTGTAATTCAAGCCATTTTTTACATTAAATATACAAAAATCCAAGGTTAAAAATTGCAATTAATCTTTGACGGAATTATTACATTGTCAGAAATAAAGGCTTATGTCACTTTAACGTACCGTGTCTGATATCATTCGGGTGTTATATAACGTCCATCATTTTGACATGTGAAAAAAATGGCCCAAAATTTTATCTAATTACAATTTTACTTTAGTTTTTTACAACCAAAATATCAAAGTCACGATTATAAAAATAACTGTTTCAAATTTTTAAGTAGATTTATTTAAATTCGAAGCAATTTGTGGAAAATTTAATATCCTTCATTTCAATACACTCGTAAAAATTTGTGGTCTGGAAAATTACTACTTAAACAATACTTATACTTTTAGGAATATTACAATATCAAAAATATGTAAAACATCCAAAATCCCTTGTGAACAAGAGGGCAATCTTCGAATAAAAATCTGTTATTGCAAAATTCATATCATGTAGAAAAATAAATCAAGCAGGCATTTCAAACAGTATTGTTGGCAAAAGGCAATTTCTCATCTTATGGACAATTGGGACACTTCAGGACTTTGGTGACAGTATGTTACATCAAATTCACTGTCTAGGGTTTCATTTTTTTTTGTTATTCTGCATAATTTGAACAATTATTTATAAATAGTGCCAGACATCAAAAAGATTTTCTCGGAATGAAAATTTAATTGACAGGTATTATACTCCCATCTCACTTCTCCGTGGGTTCTACTTCTTCGTAGTATTTACGTTCATTTCAACCAAATTTTTGACTGTGACATCACTGTTACTATGTAGCTATGTACCACGAAGATATGAGCTACCAGTGTAACAGTTATAAGATATAAAGAGAGACAAGGAGTATATGTCAAGTTTGACAACAATCCTACAGCCAGATGGATACCTTCATGCTTCATAAAAATCAAAACATTCCTTCAATTTTACAAAATGCTAAGAATTTAAATATTAGTTATAAAACTACAAAAAATACTTAAAATACTAACAAAATTACAATCACTAACAACTTACTAACAACATAACAAATTACTGATAATATTAAGTAATAACTGATGACATATGATAAGGGACAATATCACAACTACTGACAAAATACCATTACTGACAATATTACAATTACTGACATTACAAAGTACTGATTACATCAAATAATAACTGACAAGATAATTATCAAAATTACTGATGACACATAATTACTGATAATATTGTAACTACTGACAAGATATCTTCACTGATAACATTACAATTACTGACAACATTAAAATTACTGACAACATTACAAAGTACTGATGATTACATTGCCACTACTGACAAGATACTTTACTGACAACAAATAATTAATGACAACATTAAAATTACTGGCAATATTATAATGTATTAGTGACATTACTGACAATATTACAATTACTGACATTACAAAGCACTGATTACATCAAATAATTACTGACAAGATAATTATCAAAATTACTGATGACACATAATTACTGATAATATTGTAACTACTGACAAGATATCTTCACTGATAACATTACAATTACTGACAACATTAAAATTATTGAAAACATTACAAAGTACTGATGATTACATTGCCACTACTGACAAGATACTTTACTGACAACAAATAATTAATGACAACATTACAATTACTGGCAATATTATATAAATGTATTAGTGACATTATTGACAATATTACAATTACTGACAATATTATAATTACTGATAATATTGCAACTACTGTCGAGATACCTTTGCTGACAACATTACAATTACTGACAATATAACAATTCTCACAATATATCAATTACTGACAATACATTTCAAATGACTGATAACATCAAATAATTATTGCTAACATAATTATCTAAATTACTGATGACACATAATTACTGATAATATTGTAACTACTGACAAAATACCTTTACTGACAACATTACAATTACTGACAATATTAGAAGTACTGACAAAATTGCAAATCACTGATAACATTACAATTACTGAAAATATTACACTAACTGACAGCATTACAAATTACTGATAACATTACAAATACAAATAATATTACAATTACTGACAACATTGCAAATCACTGATAACATTACAATTACTGAAATAGTACCAGTACTGACAGCATTACAAATTATTGATAACATTACAAATTCTGACAATATTACAATTACTGACATCATTACAAATTACTGATAACATTACAAAATACTGACAATATTTCAATTACTGACAGCATCACAAATTACTGTACATTACAAATACTGACAATATTACAGTTACTTACAAGATACAATAAATGACAACATTACAATTGCTGATTTCAATCAAACATAAATGACAAACACTTAACTTAAAAACACCAGAAATGTTTAACAAAACTGATTTATCCACCGACAGTTTCAGAGGACAAATTAATTTAAACAAGCGGAGTATATGCAAAGTAATGACAATATCTAACTATGAGTTTACAAAAACCAAGGAAATACAAGTAAACTACCTGCCATGTTATCTTTGTAAACCCTTGAACATGTTTAAAACTTATCAATTGCTACTGCATTATTTCAAGTTACCTTGGATCTTGAATTAGTCAGCCATTTCTGATCAATTATGCCATCATAAGAGTTTGACCTGTGCAGAAATTTTTGCTGCTATGAATCTTGAATGTCATTGTGAATAAGTCAGCTATTTTTTACCTATAGTATCAGTGGTTCATCTTGGTTTAATAGATCCATAATGGAACCAGACTATCATACTAACTTTCATTCAAATGGTCTTGAAAACACAAAACATCATACATTTTTACTCATTATACACACCAAAAAACAATTCTCCATAGAAATCACTGGAAATCATCAATAAAGCAGAAACTGATTTTTTTTATATATATAACAAGAGGATGCAACTTATACACCAAAGAAACACTTTATGAAAAGGACTTTTCACTGAATATGATGACCAAGTTTGATTTCAATCAGCAAAGTGATTTCAGATGAAAGTCTGTGAATAAAAAGTTTTAAAAAAAGATGGATGGACAAGTGACAGACATTTGTGATGACAAAAATCTCACTCTGGCTATAACCAAATGAGAAATTTATATATGCTATTATTCAATATCACTATACAAACTGGATAAAACCTTACATTTCTTTTCAAAACCATAGAATATATTTTAGAAATTTTTGCGGTGGAGGGTTGTTAAAGTTCATGAAATGTATGTCAAAACCTGTTTGTGATTCTTTTATTTTGGATTTTAAAGCCATAAAGAGTTACCTTTAAGATGGAAGAATATTTCCGTGGGGAATTTTTTTTTTAGATCTATTCTGTTAGCAGAAATAACGAAAATAAACCCCTCATGAAAATAAGCCTCTGTATAGTATTCAGAGAGTAAAAGGCCTTTGGTACCTTGCCTAAAATTGGGACCTTAAGTACTTTAGAAACTTAGAAACTTATTTTATTCATAAAAAATTAATTTCAAAATTGGCTTCCAAAATTCTATAATACATATTATTTGAACAAATTGTCAGTCCAAATGAACTTATATAAAAAATAAGATACAATAGTTATGTTTGAAAGAGACCTGTTGCTTTCCTTTTTTTGATCGTGGTATCATAATGATAGTTGAAATCAGATATCATACTATTACTCCCTATAGGTATCCGAATTCAAAGGACACCTGGGGAAAGGGGAAGTAACTGGCCACACTCCGATGCATGATGAATACAATGGATACAAAATCTACCTACTATTAAATATTATAAAAGTTTGTTCGAGAAGAAATAAAGTACTTGAGCTAATATTAAATCAGGTGTATCAATTTCTCATATTTTCACGTCTGTTTGGATGCGAGACATTGAACCGCACATTCGAAGTTAAATAATGCGAAAAAATAATTAACTGAGTAAAAATCCTTTATATCCTTCTTTTGTCATTTTCAAAATATGCATAGCTGGTATTGAAATCAACGACAAAAGAATAACTAAATATATTCTCAAAATAAAAACGTAAGGTTATGACAAAAAAAAATATTAATGCAATATTCATGAGATGTTTTTCGTTTTGTTGTTGTTAGCCCATTGTTGTATCATTCTGTTCATACAATGGCAAGATACGTTGATTCACGAAAGAGAACAAATTGATTTCTTCATGATTTCCTTATAATAAAACTATGAAATAGATGAGAATAAAAGGACTGCTATTATGCTTTTAAAATATACTGTCGATATTTCACAAATGACTGCATAGACTTAGGGGTTTATCAACGTTATTGTTGCATTCACACTAGGTTTCCAAATCTTCTATTTTCCCTTCAATATAATTTCATTTTGTGCCTTGAATCTATTGAGAGTAGAATTAAAGGTTGGACAATAGTACGACAAAAGGAACTCCCAAACTTTTGTAATATGATGGAGAATGATAACATAAAGTGCAAACTTTGTGTCGTGGGAAATTATCCAACGTAAGCCTGTACCAGTATCTCCATTATTTTGTACAAATATAGTGATGGAATGTCCGAATTTTCTGAGAAATATACAACTTACACATAAATCTGTACTTGTGTCTCCATCATTTTCTACAAATAAACTGATGGTGTATCCAAATTTTCTGAAAAAAAAAACATATATAAGTTATATTTAAATCTGCACCACTACCTACATTATCTTGTAATAATCGGCTACGCCGAGAACAGCATGATACAACCGCAGCATGTTGAACACTGAAATTTGAACAATTGTAATTCAAAATGAATGAGGACACAATAAAGAACTTCATACAGTAATTAAATGACACAATAAAGAGCTTGATCCAGTCATAAGCTGCACAAAAACTAAGGAAAATAAAAATTAGTTCTTATAATTCCTTATATATATTGGAAATGGTAAAAGGTATGTCAATAATATACAGAAAGCTTATATCAAGAGGAATCCAAAGAAGAAATTCCCATTGAAATCCGATGAAAAATGAAGATTTCACATATTTCTAAAAATTGCAATTTTGGCCCCTTTGACCCTTTGTAGCTTGGAAACATTAAGAGCTACACAAAATCTGTGGACATACTGTTGAAAGCTTATATCAAGAGGAATCCAAAGAAAATAACCCCATCGAAATCCGATGAAAAAATTTTAGGTAATCTGCAAATTTGCAATTTTGTCCCCATTTGGCCCCTAATAGCTCTGAAAAGAAACAAATCGTCAAATATCTGATGGTGCACTTGTATGTTTATTTTCAAAAGGAATCCATTGCAAAAAAACTGCATCAAAATTGGACTATAAATAAATAAAATAAAAATTTTGAATATTGCCCCTTTTGGGGCCCATTCATTTCCTGAACAGTACATGCCACATAAAATCCGTTCCATACTACTGATAGGAAATTTAACAAGATTGCTACGCATAGCTATGTCCCCTGACGCCGCAGTAAAGTCGATAAAGTCCCATAACACATGCAAAATTTTGTGAATCAAAATGGCGGCAGGATATGATCAACTGCATTAGGTTGCAAACAGCCAAGCAAAATTTCAAATGTGTCCACAAAGTCTTCCTATGTTGTAGTATGCATTAAGTCGATAAAGTCCCATAACTCCCGTAAAATTTGTCCAATCAAAATGGCAGCATAATATGATCAAGTACATATGGTGGCAAATGTTCACACAAAATTTCAGCATAATCCGTTCAGTGGTTTCCTAGGAGTTGCGCCCACAAAGTGTTCCTAAGTTGTAGCATGCATTAAGTTGATAAAGTCCCATAACTCCTGTAAAATTTGACGAATCAAAATGGCTATGCGATATGATCTTGTACATAAGTTGACTAACAATCCTGTAAATTTAGAATGAATTCGGACTATCTGAGGAGTTGCATCCACAAGATTTGCCATTGTATAACAATGTGGAAATAATCAAAGTCCCTTTAACTCCCACAAAATTTTAGAAATCAAAATGGCTATGTGATATGATCTAGTACTAATGGTGACTAACAATCCTGTAAAATTTGAATGAATTCTGGCCGGCGGTTTCTGAGGAGTTGTGTCCACAAGATTTGCCATTGTAAAACATTGT